>CATIWM010610557.1:0-29078 GCA_949671775.1 Mallotus repandus | reverse complement strand
ATTTACATTAATTTCAACAAAAATATAAAATTCACTAATTTTTCCAAAAATTCATTTTTCACATAAACATTCAAAAATTTATAATAAAAATTCTATACATAATTTTAATAAACTTTCTTCATGAAACTTACTCAAAATAATCAATAAAATTTATTAAAAATATATTCAACCCAAGAACGGAGCGGTACCGGAACAGTAACTCCGATCATCGAAAATAGTACAAATTTTAGAAAAATAAATAAAAATCATTAATGGGTAGCTCATAACATCTACAACAAATAATCCTAAAGCACCAACATCTAATAAAATCATTAACAAACTCAAAATGACAATTTACTCAAAATTTACTCAAATTTTGAGAGGCTCATCGGAGGATTTGGGAAGCCCAAAGGATGAGGAAGCTAAAGAACTAAAGATTTCCGGCTGGGGACGTCGAAAAAGTCGCTAGCCAAAAATTACAAATAGGCTAAAAATCGAACCGAACTGAACCGAAGCAACCGGAGAAGAGGGCTGCTACTGGACGGCGGTCAGGCGACAGTGAGGTGGCTGCAGTGGCGAGAGGTTGGTGATGGCAGTGGCTGCTGGTTCATTTCCGGTGGAGGAAGAAAGAAAGAAACAAAAGAAATGGTGATGAGGAAGAAGAAGTGAAGTGACTACTACCATTTGACATAAATTTTTTTTTTTTACATAAAAGCTGCTGTCCTTGTCCTTTTTCTCTCTTTTTTTATTAAAAAATAATAATAATAATAATAGAAGAATACTAACATAAAAATCAATCTCCCTCTAAATCTTAAAATACGCACAATAAAATAATTTTATTAAAATAAAATTAACCCAATTTTATTAAAATAAAATCAACCCACTTTTATAAACTAATAATTAAAATAATTTTCATCACCAATTATTCAAATTTAATTTCACAAAATAATACTCTCAGTATTAATAAAATATTTATTAACACTGCAAGTCTCAAAATATAATTTAAATTTTCAAAATAAATTCGGATGTTTACAAAACGTGTATATCCCCATTTAGATATTCAAGCTTTCCCTCCACCCACTCCCAACTTCCACCAAAATGGAAAACAATATTAACAAGCGTTGTCGTTGCACTGACATAAAAAAAATTCATAAAATTAATAAATCTTAACTTTGACAGCAA
This sequence comes from Mallotus repandus, assembly GCA_949671775.1. Classification (NCBI taxonomy): domain Eukaryota; kingdom Viridiplantae; phylum Streptophyta; class Magnoliopsida; order Malpighiales; family Euphorbiaceae; genus Mallotus; species Mallotus repandus. The sequence continues at coordinate 27,917 of CATIWM010610557.1, read as the reverse complement.
CAACACATTGAGAACAATATTAATCAAACACAGATAATGGTAGGTACAATTGATGAACCTTCTACGCTATGTCAAATAGAAGTTCGCCCTTTTTTATCCTTCAGAAGCAAAGCAATGACATGTTTTTTTGTTGTTTTTGTATAGTAAATCTCACAAATGTTAGGGTTAAAAACAGAGAAAAATGTGAAATTAGGGAGTTTTTTTTTCTTCTCTGTGTTTAAGAACGATGGTACATGGTAGTTGGCATCTAATGCAACATCGCCAATTCTTCAGCTTTCTTGAACGGTCTTCATGCGTGGCTTCAGTGGCAACCTTTTTAGCTTGCATGGTCTCCACGTCAGCAACAAGGTAAATGGCATTCTCAGATAAAATGTTCTCTCCATTTAAGAGGGGCCAAAAAACATAGTTTTAATGAAATCCTAAGTTATTTGAGCCAAAAAAAAATAGAGAACTTATCTGAGTTTCGGGGAAAACATTAAGGACACAAATGAACCTTATCCCTAAAATTAATTAACTACTTGCATTTTTTTTATCACAAATTCACAATTAACTACTTGCATTTGCATGTTCAAAATTTGTATCTTTGTATTTTTTTCCTTTGATTAACAAAGAGATGAAATAATCTAAGCCCAGTGGATAGATTGCACAACAGTACTTTTCTATTTAAATTGCATAAAAATTAATTTTATAAATTAATAAGTGTAGAATTTTTAATTTATATTTTAATTTTTTGAGAAAAAAGACTATTAAATAAGGCTGGCAATACATGTTAATGGATCATAAACAGGTCATGTCGAGACATGATAATAACATAGATATGACCAATCCAAACATAACTAGTTTAATTAATCGTGTCAAATCTATAAACCCAAACACGGATACGTTTAAATAACATGTTATACGACACGACCCATGTAACCGTTTAACCTATATAGGTCTAAATGTATTTAGAAACATTACAAACACGATAAAAACACGTTTTAACACTTTTAACACGTTTTTTACTTTGTTTAGAGATTAAATTAACTTAAATTATCAATACATAATTTTATATTAATTGATACTAAATTATATAACTTTAGTATTTTTATTATATTTATTTGTTTAATATTAAATTAAATAATGTATATAGCATCCACTTAGTATTTAAATTATCTTTAATTCGTATAAATAGTAAATACATAATATGAATAACAATATTAGTATATATCAAAATTTCTATAACATAATTGATGAAATAAATTTATACTGAAGTTTAAAGATGCATAATTCCATTATGGATATACAATGCAATTGATAATACTAGTATAAATCTTTATAGATAATAATAATTTACCAAAACTATATATAAATTTCTATCAGCACAATTAATAATTACTAAATTTATGAAATTTTTATTATTAATATTAGTTGATACTAAAGTTATATAACTTTAGTATTTTTATTATATTTATTTTCTTAATATTAAATTAAATAATTTATATAACATCAACTTAGTATTTATATTATCTTTAATTAGTATAAATAATAAATACATAATGAATAACAATATTAGTATCTATCAAAATTTCTATTAACATAATTGATGAAACAAATTCTATTATATGTAATAATATCAAGACTATATGTTATTAATGTAATGTACAATTGAGAATACTAATTTATACTAAAGTTTAAAGATATATAATTTTATCATTAAATAAATAATTCAATTGACATTGCTAACAATTAGCATAAATGTTTATAGATAATATCACCAAAACTGTATATGAAATTATATCAAAACAATTGATAGTACTATCTTATACTAAAAATATACAATTCTATTATATGTAATAATAATACCATCTTACACTAAAGATATATAATTCTATTATATGTAATAATATCAACACTATATATTATTAATACAATATGTAATTGGCAATACTAATTTACTCTAAAATTTAAAGATACATAATTTTATCATGAATATACAATGCAATATATCAAGACTAAATATATTTAATACAATTGGCAATTACATTAAAATATATCATTTTATTATAGATACATATATTTTATTATATTTAATATATATATATATATATAAGTGTTTAAATGGGTTAATAATTAATCGTGTTAAAATGTTTATGAACGTGTTAATACATGTTTAAACAGGTACAAGTTACAAGTTAATCGTGAGACCTGTTTACTAAACGTATTTATATGGATTTAAACGAGTTAGACAGGTTCAACCCGTTTAAACACGATTTATTTGTGTTTTAAACGGATTGACTTGTTTATGATTCGAATCTATTTATATTAAACCTAAACTTATTTAATTTCGTATCACATCAGGTCGTTTAAATGGATCGTGTCACAAATTGTTAACCCACTATTAAACTACATTCTCATTGATTGTAATTTTGTATGTTTAATTTATTGATTTTCTAATAAAACAGAATCAAGTAGCAAGACTCTAGCCATAATGTTCTCCATTTTGTAACCAAGGCTTTCCAATATCTCTTGTTTTCATTGTCAATTATAACACATAAAATGTAGGAAATTTTTTCCTTAAAATTCAATAAATAATCGTTGTGCTAATTGTTATCTCCTTTTCTACCCTTTTTTTCATAATTATTAAATATGGAAGGATGTCCTTTTCTACCCCATTTTTATATATAAAAAAAATAGATATTGGGAGAACTTTATTCTCCTTATGAGTTCATTCAACTCAAATTTTAAAACTTTTATAATTACGGCACGCCGAAAACATCAGATGAAAAAAGGAAAAAAAAAAAAACTATACCACCATAAAGCTAAAAACATTCCTTACTTATACTAATCACAATTCTTGACATGGTCATGCACTACGATTGGTGACTCCCCACTTGCATGGTTGATGAATTTTCTAATCTATATAAGCTGATTGATGAGCCCTTGATTCCGCTAATTAAGCACTATACATGCATAATTTGATAGGTAATTATGTGTTATGCTAAGAAAGTGCATGGAATATGAAATGTAGCAGGCAATCAGCTGCATGCTAGCTATGTCTTTTTTCTTTTTTATGTGTTGAATTTTGAGTGAAAAGTTAAGGTCTCTTTTTCCATTGAAGATCAATAGCATTGACAACCAACCTGGTACACATGCTTTAGCTTTAATCCATTACATATGAAAAGCTAAAGAATCAACCATCATTTAAGGAAAAAAAGAAAAGCAAATTTTCTTCTTTTAATCCCTTTCTTTGCTAAAGAGCTGATAATTCAGTATTGTGTTGAGTATTTGTCTTCTATGTGAAAAATCATATGATCTGATCTAATTACTATGGTAATTTCTTCATTATTTTTTAAACATCTTCAAAATATTCAAAAGAAAATTCATTATTATTATTATTATTTAAAAAATAATAATTTCCACCTTTCTCGTGCATGTGGTGAATTTTTCTTTTTCTAAACTACCAATGTACTTTTCATGAACATCTTTCATGAGAAAATCATTTTAAAATTAATAAGTGTAAGTATCAATTAGTAAGATTTATTCTTGTTTAAGTAATATCTCAATATATAATCGTATTAAATTAGTTGTTAATAGATTTTTATTGTTTTTATAATCTCATTTAGATTGAATTAAAGTTTAATAAATTATGAATATCATGAATTTGAATTGAAAAAAAAATTACAAAAGAAACGTATAGAAAACTAGTAAGGAAGCCAAATTAAGCTATCCGGGTCAATAAATAATTCGAAATGTCTCGACTTTTTTAGAGCAGGTCCAAATAAAATAGCAATGATTCAAATACACAATTTTTTTTTGCCATGCAATTGTCTACTCCCAAAATGTATTTTTTTTTTTCAAGATTCATCTAGCATACAGCGGCTAGATGCTTAATTTCACAATCGGGTCAAAGGTTTTCTTCTAAAAGATGGCCAATTTATTTGACAAAATTGCATACCCATTTGTTGGAAGTTGGAAATTTGCACACAACATCTCTCAAAAAAGTCCAAAGCAAGGCTCAATAAAAGCAAAGAAAGAAAGAAAGAAAGATGGGATCACATTCTTTAGAAATGGATCAGAACAAGCAGAATAAATCCATTGAAACTTTCAACCCTTTTTAAGTAGATTTATATATGTATAGATCTTTTTACAATTTCACTTCCTCAAAAGAAAAGTCAATAATGGAATAAAGGGTCTAAAAAAAGAACAAAAGATTGCAAACTTGGAGGAAAAAGCCCTCATAAAATCAATCAAAGAGCAAATTGACTCCAAAGTACAAAATTTCATTAAAAGAATAAAAATGAATATAACTTTTGTAAATATTAACAAGTATCCTAAATCTTTTTTTTTGTGCTTGAAAGTCATGTAATATCTAGCTTTGTTTTGCTTTTGGTCTTAAGAGGAAAGAAAGCCTTCTTAGAATATCTAAAATTCCAAGTTACTGCTTCAAAGGGAAAAATACAAATAATTTATCTTCACATGATTTTTGTAAAGGTGGGAAAATTTCACTAATCAAACATTAGAATATGTATTTTCTAAAAATTTTAAATTCAATTAATTTAACTTGTAAAAATTTACGATTTATAACGGCGTGGAATACGCTAACTTGTACAGTAAAAATAATATTTTATAGATTAACATATTGAATAGTTTTGTTTCCTTATAAATGTGTAGTTAGTTACTGAAAGAAAAAGAAAAAATAAAAATAATTTTCCACAATACAAAAAATAAAACAAAAAGAAAGAAAAGAATTTTGGGCCTAGGGTGGACCCAAATGAAGTTAGGTTGGACATGTTGTACACGGGCAGATGCGCTTCATTAAAGCGTCCGCTAGCCCATTACTTTAAAGCCCATCCACAACACTTAAAAGCATGATGCCGTTTCTATTTCCACGACGTCGTTTAAGTTTGGCTTTTTTTTTTTTTTTTAATTTTTCCTTTTTGAACTGGCAGCGCCTACTGACGATTGGCGAAAGATAAAAAGATGTACCACACCCAAAAAAATCGCACATCTCGAAGAAAGTCTAATCTTGGAAACATAATAAAGATCCCCAAAAAATTCTACCACACCTCCAACACCCTGCAAAACCAGCAAAACCATACCCCCCTTTAAACACAACAGACACCCCTATAGAAACGCACTTCTTCATCCCCCTTAACAGCTAGCTAACCAACCACCATAGCCCCCCCACCCCAGCCCCAGCTGCTCAAGTCTCTCTTTTTTATTATTGGGTCACCATTTTTCATTAACCAGACCACCCTTCTTAATTTTGCTGCTTGTTTTCTCTGTACACACCCCCACAGGTCTGTCAATTTTCACATACCCATTTTGGCCACGGGACTATTACTAGGTTTATTGTTATTTTTACACACGTCTTTGCCCTTTACTACTAGCCATATTAATATTCTCTATTTAAGCTAAGGGGCAACCAAAAAAAAAAAGGTACCAACGCAAAACAATTTCACTCACACAACCCCCCCATCTTGACCATAAAGATACCCATTAAGCCATAGCCAAAAAAAAAACATGAAACAACAACCATGGCCAAAGGTGATCTCAACTCTTTAAAGGTACATTTACAATACACTAGCATCTCCATTCTCTTTCATCTGTTATACCATAGTATGTATCTATTTTATGTTGTGTCACATTTTATTAGCTTCTCTGCAGTCAATTTTTTATGACCTAGCTAGCTACATCCTGCTGCTGCCCTAACAAAAAACAAATAATAATAAACAACACATTAAAAAAATTATAATTGAAACAAAAGTTCACAATTGCTGTGAAGATTCAAACTTTCAATGATAAATCGAAGAACCCATGTTTGATTCTCCTTTTAAATTTCCAATTTTGGGTTTTTATGATTATTAATAATTTTTTTTGTGTAATTTATTCTTTGCATGTTAGATAAAGCAGGGAATTTTTTTTTCTTTGAAGTTGGGATCGGACCCACCTTCTCAATCAAGCATATTTCACATGTTGATCGTATTTCTGATCATGGGTTTTGGCTGAAATTTGATTAATAGTGAATTGATAATAATGTAGGGTTTTCTAATGCAAATTCTGTTACTGGGTAAGTGGATTTAGGGTTTTAGCTGTTTATCCCCGCCAAATTTTTTTTTCATAATGTGTTCTTTTCTGGTGGGTTGTTAAAGGATCTGCCTTTCTTTGATTTTTGGGTAACTGTTCATTTATTATGTTGTTGTGTATTACATGTGCTGTGTAATGTGTACTTTCTCTTCCATCGTTGTTGATTTGCCTTGTCTTGTTGCCACAGTGGCATAAGCTTTTTTTTTTTTTTTTTTTTTTTTTCGTGAGTACATTGATTGACAGTGAGATTCTTAATGTTGATGTTTATATTTTGCTTTCATGTGTGTCTATAGTGTGTCAATGGGCTTCCATGCAATTCTATTGCAGGACCCTTATAGAGTTTTGATTGAATCCCAGATGTTTTTAATCTGTATTTAATAAATTTTGATGACCTTAACTCGATCATTTTTTTTAGCTGCCTTTTTTTTTTTGAAGTATAATTGCAGTAGCTTTAATTTAATATTTATATTTTTTAAATATTTGATTTTTAAAGATTGTTAATTAGTTATGCTTATGTAGATTATGTTCACTTGAAGAGGACAAGACTTGAGGAAAAAAGTATGATCAAACATATATTTTGACTATGTTTATGTACTGAATGCGGAAATCATGAACGGGAGATAACATGAATGATCTTAAGCATTTGAGTGGTTGTGTATGGATGGTTTTGATTTTTTTTTTTTTTTTTTTTTTTTTTTTTTTTTTTTTTTTGTGGATAGGAGAGAGAACTGTGAATATTGGAAGTGGCAAGATTTAGGGTATGCAATTTTTGGGCATCAATTTATAAATTGTTCAAATTAATTAGGTGGGCTATTGGCATCTATATGGCAAAGTTACTGATTCAATTCTTGCATCTGCAGCATTTGCATTCTTGTTTATGCTTATTCTTATCCTGTATGATTGGAGTCACAATTTTGAGATTTGGATTAATTTTAGAATTTTTGTGCAATCTTTTTCTGATTCCAATTACCAAAGCCCTCAGTGCATGGCTGATTGTACTTACAAGAGTTAAACAATCCTTGATATTTTTAGAAAGAATGTAGATTCAAAATCAAAAATTACACAAGCATCTATTTATTATTTTCTTTATCATTTTACCCAGATTTGGGGATTTTTCTTGCAAATGGCTGGCTTGGTTATGTTACAAAAGCACATAATTTTCAATCATCTGACAACAGATTTCTGAACATTTACTTACATATGATCTTTGACTTAGTTCATAATGGTTACTTATAAATCGATTATGTAGAAACTGAATTCTTTCTACCAGCTTCAGTAATCTGTATCTACTATTAAACTATTAATGCTACATGCTTCTGATTCATTCATGGATTGAGCTATTTGAACAGGGTAATAAGTTCAGAAATAATTAATTATTGTGCACACGTTCAGTGAAACTACGGATTTTAGTGTAATTATGGAAGTGCTTCCTTGTTCTGGAGTTCAATATGTTGGAGAAGCTGATTGTGCTCAACAGAATTCAGGAACAGGTTGTATTTTTGATGGGGAATTGAATGGATTTGAACATGGAAAACAAGTTCAAATGACAGATGGCATAGTGGATGACTTATCAGTGAATGTAGAAGAACCTCAAATAGAAAGACGAAGTGAAGGCCGAGGGACAGCTGGTGCATTGCCCATTTCTGAAGGGCGCCAAAATGTAGCTTCATATTCAGGTTGTCAGGTGGACAGCCAAAGGTTATTTGGAGATGCTCATGATTTTGAAGATGATGACTTCAGTGTACAGAATGATTGCGCAGAACCCGGTGAAGCCCCTGATAACTATCAAGTAGTCGTGGATACTATTGAAAGTGAACCAAGCAACTGTAGAGAGTCATCCGTTTCAGAGCCTAAATGGCTAGAACATGATGAATCTGTGGCGTTGTGGGTGAAGGTAAATGTATATATTTGTTTCTATCACTTCCATAAGTAGCGTCTCCCCTTCAGTAGATGTATGGTTTCTTCACACATCATGTGTCATAGTGTAAATTTCTTTGCTCTTGGCACACCAGGTCTTTAGAGTCTTAGCTATACATCTAGAAAAAGCATTTATAGCTTTGCTTTCTTAAAAGTTCCTTAAATGCTAATTTGGTTTTGACATTGGCTTTCTTTGTTGCTCTGAGTATAGTGGAGGGGAAAGTGGCAGGCAGGAATTAGATGTGCAAGGGCAGACTGGCCATTATCAACTTTAAGAGCAAAACCAACTCATGATCGGAAGCAGTATTTTGTGATTTTTTTCCCCCACACTAGAAATTACTCCTGGGCAGATATGCTACTTGTGCGATCAATCAACGAATTTCCTCATCCTATTGCATATAGGACGCATAAAATTGGACTAAAAATGGTTAAAGATTTGAATGTTGCTCGGCGGTTTATAATGAAAAAGCTAGCTGTTGGCATGTTGAATATCATTGATCAATTTCATACTGAGGTATTTTTTTAGTGCTTCAATGTCCTTGTCCCTTTGCGAAAAACTCTTATACGTATTTTCACCTGGCCTTCCTTTCTTCATGTTTTATTCTGTCAAACTTGTTATAGGCTTTGGTAGAGACTGCTCGTGATGTGATGGCCTGGAAGGAATTTGCTATGGAGGCTTCACGTTGTAGTGGTTATTCTGATCTTGGAAGAATGCTTCTAAAGCTTCAAAAAGTATATTACTATCCTTTTGATAATTCAGGAAATAATGACTGATGATTTTTTTTTGTTTTTCCTCAAATTTGTCAACTAAAAATTACATCACATGAAAGCTATTTCCTTTTACAACCTTGCTACATTATTTAAGATAGATATGCTTTTTAAAGATAAAATCACAAATTGTGTTTGTAAGACCCAAATTACATAAATGCATCTTTTCCTGCCATATTATGCTTTTAATTGCACTTTTCGTTTGGTCATGTGCATAAGGGGCAGACTTTTAGACTTTAGAATTCCAAATCATCGGCTTTCTTATTTACTCTAAACTACAGTTTGGAGCTTTTCATACATGTGATATATTGTAGTAATTAACATGTGAATATGTGTCAATTATGAAAATACTATAAATTCTTTTGCCTATATTACTTTTTTTTTTCTTCATCTATTTAGACATCTATTTTATATTTAATAAGCACTTGGAAACTAATCAAAAGTAATAAATTTTTAGATCTAAATCTCATCGAAGAATCCTATAATCAATTATAACATTTTACACTTAACTTTATTCAAATTTTATCTATTTCCTCTTTAAATTTTAAGATTTATCGCTAACTGCCCCTAAATTTTCAATGGTAAATGTACTAATGATAGTTAAATATGTAAGTAAAAATTCAGTACTTCTATTATATCATTGTCATGATGTGAGCTTTCCTTTAAAAATTTTTTTACACTTGTTTCAAATCTATAAATATGAGATTTCCTTTGTTGGGGTTGATGTGTACAACTGAAACAAATAAATTTCATGCATTTAAAATGTTGCTGTATCATTATCAGGTGATTAAAGAAATTTATAGTTGAGAGTAGCCTAATGGAATTTTAGTAAATATGAAATATAAACGAACATAGAGTTTTACCATTTTGTCCTTGAAAAAATTTCCTATGTCTGTGATTTTATGTATACCGGATATTTAAAGTGCTGACAACCTTTGTGATATTTATGTACATCATAGATTTTTGTAGCAACTCATGCAAGTCATTATATAATGTCAATGGATGATGTGATCTTTGGCTGACCTAGACCACTGTCACATGTTGCCACCAGCATAACTATTACCTTACCCATGTCACTTGGTAATCTACTAATTCACCATTACAAGAACACATGTTTTGAATTATCAATTGTTTGCTTAATGCCAAATACAAGTATTTCTAATTGTGTTATCAACAAATTATGTTCCAATTTCACAGAAAGTGGATCCATTGTATTTATTTCTGTATAAGTCGAAATAGGCCTCTGTTGAGCTAGAGAATTTTTGTTTCTGACTTTTATTATCACGTGGGATAGAATTAACAACTAAAGTTCCTTGTTTGGAAATAATTAGTGTATCGTTTTTTGTCCTTTTTCATGTTTACTTCTTAATGCTTATGAGCTTTGCTATGTGATCAACTTGATTCTTTTCCCTGCCTCCCAGCCTATCACTTTGTTTTGTACTTCTTCTAGTGAAACAGAGCTTTTGTTGGTTTTTTCCGTATATGTTATGATAAATAATGCATATTTTCCTTTCTCTACAGATGATATTTCAGTGCTACATGAAATCTGACTGGTTGGAGCACTCTTTTCAATCTTGGGTGCAACGTTGTCAGGTTGCACAAAGTGCTGAATCCATTGAATTGCTGAAGGAGGTATGCTTTAGCTATATATGTTCACACATGTAATACAAGCATGTTCGTGGTTTGGTGTTCTTTTGCAGACTGCCCTGCTCAAAAAATTTTCCAATCCTTAGTTTAGCCACATATAATATTTCCTTCAATCCCTTAATGATATCCATAAGGCCACCTTCATCTAGGCCTTGTTTTGCACCTTCTTTAAGCACTTTCCTTTTGCTGCTCAAGAGAGACAGGATCTGTTGTCTATGTCTGTCCTTGTCCAGCTGTGTGCTATTGTCATACTGGAATTGTTGAAAATGAATATTTCAATTCCCCCCTTCCTTCTCTCCCACAAAAAAAAAAAAAAAAAAAAAAAAATCTTTTATTGATGATCCTTGTTATTCTTTGATCTAGGAATTGTCTGATTCTATCCTTTGGAATGAAGTGAACTCTCTCTGGAATGCCCCAATACAGCCAACACTAGGTTCTGAGTGGAAAACCTGGAAGCATGAAGTGATGAAATGGTTCTCAACTTCTCACCTCGTGTCTACTAGTGGAGATGTTGATCAGAGGAGCTCTGATAGTTCCTCAGCCATGAGTCTTCAGGTTGGTAGGAAGAGGCCTAAGCTTGAAGTTCGTCGTGCAGAACCACATGCCTCCCAGGTTGAGACAAGCAGTCCTCTTCAGACTACGACCATTGAAATTGACTCCGAGTTCTTCAATAATCGAGACAGTATAAATGCCACTGTTGTAGCATCAAGTCTCTGTAAAGAGGAAGATTTAAGAGAGGGAGCTGCACCCGTAGAGTCTCCCTGCAGCATGGCTGATAGATGGGATGAAATAGTAGTTGACACTAGAAACAATGAGGTTGCACAGGCCAAAGACATTGAAGGGACTCCTGTAAATGAAATTGTTGATAAGAAAACCATAGATCCTGGAAATAAAAATCGGCAGTGCGTTGCTTTTATTGAATCTAAGGGAAGGCAGTGTGTTAGGTGGGCAAATGATGGTGATGTTTACTGCTGTGTACATTTGGCCTCTCGTTTCATTGGTAGTTCTACCAAAGCAGAGGCAAGTCCTCCTGTTAATGGTCCAATGTGTGAAGGTACTACTGTTCTTGGCACTCGATGTAAACATCGGTCTCTACCAGGTTCCTCGTTTTGTAAGAAACACAGACCCCGAAGTGATACAACACATGTATTGAATCCACCTGAGAATACACTTAAGAGAAAGCATGAGGAGATTGTTCCAGGTTCAGAAACCACATACTGCAAAGATATTGTATTGGTGGGAGAAGCTGAAAGTCCCCTTCATATAGAGCCTGTCTCGGTCATGGATGGAGATACCTTTCATGAAAGACACAGGCTAATTGAAAAGCTTGAGAATTCCAGTCAAGATCACAGTGGCACAGGAGTGCTCCACTGTATAGGCTCAAGTCCATTTGATAGTAATGGCCCTTGTCATGAATCTCCGAAGCGTTATTCTCTATATTGTGATAAACACATTCCAAGTTGGCTAAAGCGTGCAAGGAATGGTAAAAGTAGAATAATACCAAAGGAAGTGTTTATAGATCTTTTAAAGGATTGTCATTCCCTGGATCAAAAATTGCGTTTGCATCAAGCTTGTGAGCTTTTCTACAAGCTTTTCAAAAGTATTTTGTCCCTAAGAAACCCAGTCCCTGTGGAGATTCAACTGCAATGGGCCCTCTCTGAAGCTTCTAAAGATTTTGGTGTCGGGGAACTCTTGTTGAAGCTGGTTTGCACTGAAAAAGACAGAGTCACCAAAATATGGGGCTTCAGTGCTGATGATGATGTACATGTTTCTTCCTCTGTCATGGAAGACTCATCAGTTTTGCCATTGGCTATAGATAGTTGCCACATTGATGAAAAATCAATTAAGTGCAAATTTTGCTCACAGGAGTTTCTTGATGACCAAGAGCTTGGCAACCACTGGATGGACAATCATAAAAAGGAAGCTCAATGGCTGTTCAGAGGTTATGCCTGTGCCATCTGCCTCGACTCTTTTACTAACAGGAAACTTCTAGAAAGCCATGTGCAGGAGAGACACCATGTGGAATTTGTAGAACAGTGCATGCTTCTACAATGCATTCCATGTAGCAGCCACTTTGGGAATTCTGAGGAGTTATGGTTGCATGTCCTCTCTGTCCATCCTGTTGAATTCAGGCTGTCAAAGACAGCTCAACTACCTAATCTTCCCCTAGGTGGAGAGAAAGAGGATTCTCTGCAGAAACTTGAGCCGGATAATACAGCTTTGGTGGAAAATAACTCTGAGAATTCAGGGGGTATCCGAAAATTCATATGCAGGTTTTGTGGTTTGAAATTTGATTTGCTGCCTGATCTTGGCCGGCATCACCAGGCTGCTCATATGGGACCAAATCTACTAAGTTCTCGGCCACCGAAGAGGGGGGTCCGCTATTATGCTTACAGATTAAAATCAGGAAGACTTAGCCGTCCTAGATTTAAGAAAGGTCTGGGAGCATCAACATTTAGGATTAGGAACAGGAGTAGTGCTGCCTTGAAGAAACGTCTCCAGGCATCAAAGTCGCTCAGCACGGGAGGACTTAGTGTTCAGCCCCCTGTAACTGATTTAGAAGCTGTTGGTAGATTAGCAGAATCCCAATGTTCATCTGTTGCAAAGATATTGTTTTCTGAGATTCAGAAGACTAAACCTCGCCCCAATAACCTTGACATCTTAGCTGCCGCACGCTCTACTTGCTGTAAGGTGAGCCTAAAGGCCTCACTGGAAGGGAAATACGGAGTATTGCCAGAGCGCTTGTATCTCAAGGCAGCCAAACTTTGTAGTGAACATAACATTAGAGTGCAGTGGCACCAGGATGGGTTTATTTGTCCCAGAGGATGTAAAAGTTTTAAGGACCCAGGATTATTGTTGCCCTTGATGCCTCTTCCTAACAGTTCCATAGATAAACGGGAACCACATTTATCCAACCATGAGAACAATGAGTGGGAAGTGGATGAGTGCCATTATGTCATTGATTTGCATGATTTTACAGACAGGCCTAGAACAAAGGTCACCATCTTGTGTGATGATATAAGCTTCGGGAAGGAAGCCATACCAATAAGATGTGTAGTAGATGAGGACATGCTAGCACATCTTAATGTCAATGCTGATTGTCAAAATAATTCACCTATGCCTTGGAAAGGCTTTACCTATGTCACAAGGCCATTGCTTGATCAATCTCATAATCCTGATATTGAGGTATCCTTCTTATGGGTCATTTAATTTTTGATTGTTGCTACTTGATTTGGATCATGATTTTAAGCCCATGCATAGTTCATATGTACCAAATTTACAGAGCAAATAAGAGTTAAAATACTTGGTTTATCTCCTGTATTCAGGTGATTGCCCTTATTGACCAAGAAGGTCATCCCACCCCAACACCCATCCAAACATCTATGTTCAAAAGCCTAAAGAACATCTGGAGCAGCTTTGCACTTTTGTTTTTGATATTTCATTTATCTCCCCTCCCTATTGATGCAGAGTTTACATTTGGGGTGTGCATGCCCTCATTCATTATGCTGCCCTGGAAGATGTGATCATGTTTACCTCTTTGACAATGACTATGAAGATGCAAAAGATATATATGGGAAATCCATGCATGGTAGATTTCCGTATGACGATAAAGGGCGCATTATACTGGAGGTAATGCAACTACTTAAAATAGTCAATAATGACTTCTTATGATTGTTGTTTGTGGAGCTTATAATGACTGATATTACATTTAACCGCTGAAAGCCCTGGACATTCTAATATTCTTCAAGCTGTTAGTCTATTCTTACTTTTGAGATCTTGCTTTAATGATTGATTTGTACAAAATGTTTCTAGCATTTTTGTCCTTGCAATTCAAGCCATAACAATATGCTTGCGGATCTGAAAACTGCAAAAAGGAAGTGCTCTAAGCATCTAGTTGGGGTCCTTTAGGATGGCCTTTTTAGAATGATTTAATTAATTGTTCAGGGGTTTTGATCTATGAGACCATCAGGACTTTGTGTTTCCTCTGCTTAAAGATCTCAAGGATATTATCATGTAAATTTCATGTAGTTTTTTTTTTCATCACTGTGCTCAAGCACTTTATGAAAGCAGATGGTCTATTTATTCTTGTTTGTGCCTTCCTGCCCTCCTTCTTTAAATGTGTGTGTATATATATATATATAAGTGCAGTCATGTCGTTTTCCTTGTGAAATTAACATTCTCAATGTCTAAAATATGCAGGAGGGTTATCTTGTTTATGAATGCAATCGCATGTGCAGCTGCAGCAAAACCTGCCCAAATAGGATTTTGCAGAATGGGATACGAGTGAAGTTGGAGGTCTTCAAAACAAAGAATAAGGTAGTCTTTCTTCAACTTTTGTTTTATTTTTTAAAGCATTTCTAAAGTGGTAAGTTATCCTTTACTTCTTGTTATACAGGGATGGGCAGTCAGGGCAGGTGAACCAATCCTAAGTGGTACATTTGTGTGCGAGTATATTGGGGAGGTTCTGGATGAACATGAGGCAAACCGGAGGCGTGACAGGTTAAAATGTTGGAAAAAGCAGTTCCCTTTTCAGCTTATGCTAGTTTTGAATCTGTGTTTTGAATATTCTTCTTTGACCTCCAGATATGGCAAAGAAGGCTGCAGCTATATGTATGACATTGATGCTCATACCAATGACATGAGCAGATTGATTGAAGGACAAGTCAAATATGTGATTGATGCCACTGAGCATGGGAATGTTTCACGGTTCATCAATCACAGGTACAGAAAAGTACTAGTCACTTCTTCTGACAATTATTTTTTGCTGATGTTAAGTAAAAAAAATATATTATTGTCAATTGTGCAATGTGTATTGGAAATGTGTTTTTAAAGTACGAGGGGAATTCATTCCCTGCTTAATTATTGGCTTAAGCAGTTGGCCAGTTGCATTGTTTTAATTATATTGGACAACTTTTGGATGCATCAACACTGTTTAGAAATTATTTTGGCCCATAATTCGTGGGAGAAGATGTGACTTCAGACCAAAGAATGGGGCTCAAATAGTGAAGGATAGGTGTTTGGGTGCTGAGAACTTGTTTTTTAATAATTATTCTACCGCCTGACGGTTTACCTTGCATCTGTTTATCTTGGTAGCTGCGTACCAAACCTTGTGAACCACCAGGTTCTTATCGATAGCATGGATGCAGAGCGTGCTCACATTGGTCTCTATGCAAGTCGAGATGTAAGCATTCCTTATCTGCTTTTTCTTGAAAATTGAACTCTTGTTTGTACAAGACTTGGGATTGTTATATTTTCTTGTATCACTTGAGGCATTTCAAGAAGATAGAGACTATTGGGACTTGGGGAAGCTATGGACCATGGGACATTATCAGTTGCAAGATTTGTTTTAGGAATCAATGCAAGGTTTTTCACCTTCATAGGATGTATTTCAAGACATCTTGGTGGAGGGAGCTTCAAGTGTTTTTATTTTAGTGGTCAAATTTAACTATCTAACTATAAAAAACTTCATTGTATTCAGTACTGTGTTTGTATGGATACTGACAAGTTTCTTTATTGGTTTTATGGTGTTATGAGCAGATAGCATTTGGTGAAGAACTGACATACGATTATCGGTATAATCGGGTGCCTGGAGAAGGATGTCCTTGCCATTGCGGAACTTCCAAGTGCAGAGGCCGCCTTTACTGAAACTTAATAATCTGTACATTGTGAAGGTGTCATCTGCATATAATAAGGGGAAGGGCGATCCTGACATTGGAGCATTCACTGATTAACCAAATCACTAGTAGCTCACTGAGTGGACACACTTGCCAACAATATGGTGTCCAAGTCCAAGAGATGGGACGAGGGCTCCATCATCTCAGAACCAATATTTCAGCTGTGCCTGCAATCTGTTCTTATTTAATGTGTACATGTTATCGGAAAGAGGAGGAAACCTCATTTTTGGCATCTCCCATTTTTTCTGTAGCTGTGTATCGATGATGCCTCCGTAGCTTAGGGCTAGACATGTAGAGGGTCGTTTTCAGTTTGTAGGTTTCATGTTTGTGGGTAGTCTGTCCATGGGGATGCACAAATGGCCTGTTTCTAATAATTTTCAGATGCCATGCCCATGTTTTTGGCTATTTATCCACCATTAACATGTAAATAATATTTGAGTAAACAAGTCTGCTTTTTTTTTTCATTGAAATATTTTCTACAGGATACGTATCAGCTTCAGAAAGTACTGCTTTCAAATAAGCAAATAACAGACTGATCAAGGCAAATTGTAGGTCAGGAATTTATACATCAGTACAAAAGGCAAATTGGTTTTCTTTTTTCTTTTCAAGAGTGCTCATCACTGATCAGTTCAAATTTCATTTCTCCACCTCTAACTACAAAGAAGACATAGGGAAGTCCAAAACTGAAGGTCACCAACATTGCCATTCCTGCCAGCAGAATTCACCAATTAATGTCAACCCACATTTTTATTAACCAAGTAGTACGAAATAAATACATAAACAGACAGTATTACCATATTCAACACATCTTGGTAAGCCCTTTTCCTTTCTTGACATGGATGATTGCTTTGGCTCAGATGATGCTTCCAATTGCAAAATCAAGGAAATTATAACCAACCCACTTCCAGTTTTCTCTCTAACAAGTCTCTCGCTCAAATCTAATGACCAGAAGCCAGCTTTTCCACTTGCAAGATCTTCTATTACAACTTTCAAAAACAAGAATATGCCAAGCCATAGTGTTACTTTTGCAATTTGCCTAACTATTGTTTTAGAGCAGACCCAGTTCACCAAATTAACAACACAAGCACATGAATAGAGAGGGAACCAAAAGCACCAATCTACACCAAACACAGGAAAGGCAAATAAGAACAAGAAAATGTAAGAAATTAGGTATTAATACACATAGCAAGTGAAATACCAGGGTCATTTAACTGGACTGATGCAGAGTAAGCAAACATTGCAGTCATTAATAGAGAACATGAGGTGAATAGAACACTTGATTTTGCCATTTTCTTTTTCTGTTTCAGACCTAAAGCATTGAAATAAAATGGTGGTATGGTTCAAGAGAAGAGATTGAACCCTAATAGTCAACATTTCACACAAATATTAAATTATCCTTCTCATCTCTTTCTAATTTTATACATTTATTTTGTTGGAATATTTTATCTCATCAACTTAATGAATTTGGTCTCCTATGTGATTGCCATTTCAGCCTAATACATCCAAATTCAATTTAAAATTAAAAATTAAAATCAATGTTTGTATTCTGGTCACATTCATGTGACCAGAAGTTTAAATTCTTAAATATAATTTTGAATTCGAATTTTATGTATAAAAAAAATAAATGTTACTCTTTTTATGAAATTCAACTAATTTGATCTTCGAAATAAAAATTCAACCAATGTAAATTTCAAAACAGTCAAAACTTAAATAGTTATCATATATAAAAAAAAAAACATCAAACTTAAAAATAAAAATTGAAAATTCTTTGGCTTCTCATAATGCAATAGCTCATATTATACATTCTAATGATTAGGAGTTAGGGTTCTATATGTTATAGTGCACCACTTTTAAATAATTTTGAAATATAAATATAATTTTTTTTTTTTTAACAAAAAAAGAGAAAGAACTAGAATTTTGGCTGCAATAAAATTATGAACTATAGAGGTGTGAGCATCAAAATGCTAGACAGGGAACAAATGAACAAAGGGCCATTGATCACATGGTCATGGGCAAGAAAGCATGAATAAAGACAGAGGCATGGCAAGAAACTTAGCAACCTTGTCTCAATACATACACAGTGCCACATGCTTATTGGATTTCGTACTCTATATGTAATTCGTGTAAGCCAAAACATTGTACTTTTCTTGTTGTTTTCATGGATGATAAGGTCCCTGTCTCTTCTATTTTTGTTTCCAGAAGTTCAGCACTACTGCCAAAGGTTAGAGCCATCCTTTTCCTTTCAAGATTATTATTTTTTTCCTTCAGAAAAAAGGGTAATGTAGACAAGCTCATCAAAATAAAATGGCTAGCTAGAACCCCTTTTGTTGAAAATAACATTTCCATACACAACTTGTCGTTTCGCTAAAGATTTGAGCCTAACTAATTTGAGTGTATTGCATATAGTACTTAAGTCATCTCACAAAATGCACTTTCACCATTTACTAACGAGTTTGAATTGTCATTACTGTTGTCCTCCATGAATAGTTTAATCAAGATGTAGAAAGAAGCATTCGAACCTCCGTTCTCTCTGGTCTCCTTCCTTGTGATGGAGAATTAAAGCACTTGAATTCTAACTATTGAAAAAAAAAAAAAAGATTGTCACAACTATGGACCCCTGATTAATGTACGTTAGAACCAAACTCAACTAATTTAATTTAAATTATTACTGTATATTTTTACAGATTGTTTACTTAAAATTCATTTTTAAACGAGTCAAAACATATGAGAAATGGTTTGATTTATAATTTTATTTGTGAGAATTTATATTTTTATTTATGAAAATAGTAAAATTTTCAAGTTTAAAATATAGAAGAGAATTTGATTGCTCTCAATTATGTAATTTATAACCTATTGTTGAATTAAAAAAAAAAAAACCTATCAATGATGTCAAAAGCCACTTTATACACATTCTCCACCATAAGGGTAGTATAAAGGGATGAGTAGAGTATAATGTAACTTGAAATTGTAGCAACAATGTGATCAAGGCAGTGGAGTTGAAAGGGAGCTACAGGTTCCTTTTCATAAACAATTGAATCCAATTCATGAACTGAAAATCACAGAATTAGAGTTTGAAGTTGGTTTCTTGGGGATCATAATTAGTCCAACATCCTTCATAGGGTCATCTCATCATGAGATCAATTCTTTTTTGCCAATAGGAGATATGATTAATGAGGCAAAATAATTACAAGATAAGAGAATCATTTGATTACAAGGGGAGGATTAAGAACCAGCACGTGTAAGAGAGGAAAATGTCTTTTGTCAATGAGTATCAACAACATACACACAACTCCAAAACCTACCACATGAAATGGTGGGCCAAAATTCCAGCAAAACCATCTTTTCTTGCTCTTTGTTTTCTTGTTTTTTTGGGTGCCATTGATGATGAAAACGTGCCCTCTTTCTTTATTTTTCTTCCCCATTAGTAGCAATCATCATTTGCATCCTCTAATTATTGCACTACAGCTATACAAGCCAGATGACACAGGTCCACGTCATTTTTTATTATTACACATAATCTAAATATTAATATATTATGTAGTAAAAGTAATTATTTTTTAAATTAAATAAAAAATAATTAGATACGTTAAATGTAACTAATGATTCGGCGGCTTACTATTCAATACAACTAATGGATAGGCGGCTCACTATTCAATGCTATGCATGATCTTTTAGGAACCTCTAATTTGATTAGAAAAATCACGGAAAATGAATATGTTAAAAAAATAACAAATTTAGTTTAGAGAAAAAACTTATAATACCATCTTGCATTTCATTATGTTTTTGAAAAAAAAAAAAGACTATTAAACTGTTTTTGCTAGATGACAGAAGTCCACACCTTTAAATAATTTAAAAGAAAGAAATTGCATAGTCAAAAGATTGCATAACTACTACTACTACTCGATAAGAATATTTGATTGCCTAACCAAATTCTTATTCTCTGTGTTTGAACTTGTGACACTTGAAAATGATGTGTTACTCTCTTCTTTCTATAAAGCAAAATAGCAATGTAGCAAGGAACAAAAAGGAAGAACAAAGAATCTTGCATTTAATTTGAATTAATGAAATGATCAATGCTATGCTCCCCCCACTTTGCTTTTATCATTTCAATCGGCCCCATTGATCGATATGTTTATGTTTGTAACTCTTCTTTACATATATAGAATTTGCTTTGACAAATCTATGATTGATGAAAGAGCTGGCAACAGTAGATGCTCTTAATAGTATATCTATTTTAAGGTATTTAAGAATGCTTATTCTTTCTTAAAAAAAAAAAAAAGAATGCTTATTCTAGTCATTTGGAATTTGCATTTGGTAGGGTTTAAGATGTAATCATATATGTGTAGTATGCTACTAATTCTGTACTTCTAACACATAACATTCTAAAATACCTATAAATGCTTTTTTTTTTCCCTT
This sequence comes from Mallotus repandus, assembly GCA_949671775.1. Lineage (NCBI taxonomy): Eukaryota > Viridiplantae > Streptophyta > Magnoliopsida > Malpighiales > Euphorbiaceae > Mallotus > Mallotus repandus. The sequence continues at coordinate 7,425 of CATIWM010610557.1, read as the reverse complement.
TCACTTATGCAAAATTTAACAATCTTATTTATAATTAGCTGCCAAACTTTTATGGCATTATTCAGAAACTTAGGTCTCTTTTTATCATTTCTAAGCCCTTCAAAAAATATAAAAAAACTCGAGATCAAATTTTTGCCCTTTTTCATTTTAAATGGAACTAAAATTCTGTTTTACTTATGGAAAAATATATAATATTTTAAAGATAATAATAATAATAATAATAATCACATAAGCCAAAAATTATCTTGAGCTTCCAGTCCCAGTCCATAAAGAAATAGCTAGGTGGGATATAATAAACAGTTTCCTCTACTACAATAATAATAATAAATGGTCATTATTCACATAAATACAGTTGATGGTTTGGACTTTTTGACGTCTGAAACATCAATCAATCCTTGTTATTAGCCCCAATTTTATCCAGGAATATTACCCTCAGGAATTATATTTGCACCTTTTCTTAATCCAAAATTCCTCTATTACCCACCAATCATTTCTAGTACTGTTTAAGAATATAAACAAGACAAGCTGAATGAAATAAAATTTTAATTAGTTTAAATTCTATTTATGAAACTAATTTTTTTATGAATTTATTATTTATGAATTATTCAGAAAGTTAAACTAAACCTAAAAAATTTTAAATTTATAACTTATAAATTAAAATTAAGTTATTTACTGTGAAAATATAATAAATATAACAAAAGTTATATATATATATATAACTATTAATATATAAAATTATAAATTATTTTAATATATTTATAAATTAAATTAGATTTATTTATCAAACTAACTCAAACAAATTTTATCGAGTTAAGTTCTAATAATTTTTGATATTTAAAATTATTAAATTTATATTAATTCAATTCAATTTAAGAAGTAAAAATATTTTAATAATTAATTTAAATATATATCACGACTTGAAAAAGATTGCAACTGCAATTAGTGATTTACATCCTCCATCATAGCAAAATAAAGAAAGGGTGTACTAGTCATTTCCAAGACCATGAAAATGATGGTCTTACTTCAGCCTTAAAAAGCCAGTAACGGTCCAAAAAAGCAGCAAGACATATGAAAAAAATTACACAAAATAACCCAAAAAAATACATTAAAGGAAAAAAGAAAAAAAGATGGTGAGGGAGGCGTGTTTGATCTCTGAGAAAGTGCTTTTGAGGGAGTGAGAGAAGCAAAGGCATGCAAAAATCTCAGACCCACATCACATTGCAATCATCAAAAGCATAGACAGACATAAACCTATGAGAATGAGCCCATAACTACTTTATTTTTCACTTTAATAAGGCTATGTGATGTGTGTGTGTTGGTGACCTGGTGTTTTCTTTGTTTACAGTTAAAAAAGAAGAGTCACTGCACCATTATTCCTCCCTGCAACTCCCTGTTAACTGGTTCCCTTGATGCTTGGCAGTGGCACTTGAGCTCTTTCTCAATGATTTTTAGGCACTCTTGTACTTCAAAACTGTGAGATAATAAGAGATGGGTTCTCAAGAAATTCTTTAAAGTTCACTTCTTTGGTGAGTTTTTAGTGATTTGGGTTTCTCAAAGTCACTAACTTTTATGCTCATATCTTTCTTTATGGATTTCTATTTTGAAGTTGATCTGTATTTATATGTGGAGGGTATGAGAGAAACTGTATATTTTGCTTTTTTGTGAGGATCTATGCTTGCAAAGATCGTTATTTTCCCAGGAATTTGTGGTTTGCTCTTTTGAACTGTGTTCTTGTTCTTCTTTTTTATTTATTATTTTTTTTTCTGAAAAACTACAATTATTTACTATTAAGTTTTTCCATAGCTGTAATTTCACTTGTATTGAATTTTGAGTGGCTTAATCTTGAAGGAGTCATTTTTCTTTTCTGTAGCTTAGTGCTCAAATGAAATAAAATCTAGGGTTCCCAAATTAACTTAACAAACACACTTTTCCATTTTCTATCCTATAGAAAAGTGTTCCTTCATCTTTATTTGCAAGGAAAGCCAGCTTGTTGCTTGTTTTTTTTTTTCTTTGTAAAATTTGACATAGTGGTTTCAATAATGTTTTAAGTCCTTGAACATGGCTGAAATTAGACTTACTAGAGTAGAACAAGGCCAAACCAAGATTAGAAATGTCCCAATTGCTGTAACACCAGAAGGCTTTTGGTGTTGCCCTTCTCCTGTTGTGTTTCAAAAGAGTGTTAAAAATCAAAATCCTCTAAACAAAACCAAACCCTCGTCACCACCGCCCAAGAGTACAGTCCCAAAAAAACAAGCCCAGTTTAGTGACAGAAAGCCCCCTCCAGCTCCAGTAAGACCACCTGGAGTTGTTCTTGATGATCAGCGAAATTGTGGTTCTGATGCTCCTAGTGTCAGTGCTTCTTTTGTTAATGAGAGAGCACCAAGGCCTAAAGTAGAAAGTGTGCCAAGGAAGGTGGCAATTGAATTTGGGGAACCTGGAACCAGTGATATGAAGGTGGTCTTACTCGGAAAGCAAGGTTTCTGTGTAAAGCTGAGCGTCCACAAGAATGTCTTAGTGGAGAACAGCAGTTTTTTTGCTGATAAATTTTCTGAAGAGGAGTCCAGTATCTCCTGTCTTGAGATTGATGACTGTGAAGATGTTGAGATATATGTTGAAACAGTGGGGCTGATGTATTGCAAAGACATGAAACAGCGGTTGATCAAGCAAAGTGTTTCGCGTGTGCTTCGGATTATCAAGGTAACAGTCCAACAGTCCTTTCTCTTTATTGGAATAGATTTCAATGCTGGTTATTGATAATCGTCTTTGATTGTGATTTTGTTTTCTGAATACAGCACCACATTGCATAGCATGTAAATAGAAAGATAGTATCTTCTGTATGTAATGAATGGATATATCCATCTTCAATTGTCCTCAGCTCCAACAGGGAGAAGGTAGGGTGAGGAAGGTTTAGAATAATTACAAGCTTGAATTATGTCTGATATCCTTTTTGCAAAGAAAGAAATGCATTAAGTTCTGGTTTGCCTGTAAGGTTGTCTGTCTTTTTAACTCCCTTAGAAATGGTGCATCACTTGGCACGTTGATCATAAACTGCTCTTCTTTGTGTATATACTTGTGGTTACTAAGAGTACTAAGAATCAAGGGGTATTATTATTATTATATGATCTTTGGAGGCTTTCCAACTGACAAGGTACTTTAACAGTCAAGAATTAAAACTAGTCCTACTTCTGAAGGTAAAGAAGAGGGTTGGTGAGACACTATTGTAATTTCTTTGTGTTGTCTCTTGTAATTTCTCTCACTCACTTCTCAAAATTTATTTTTAGCCATACCATTGTATTTGAATCATTCTTTTCCAATTATTTGATATGATCAAAGAATGTTTTTCCTTCAGTTATTTGTTTTTTATCAATATCTAGATATGCTTCTCATAAAGCTGCAGTAGTTTGGAAAGGGCTAGGGAAATTAGAATTTCTAGAGTTAGTGAGTTTTTCTAATAGATGCTGAGACAATATAATCTGAATGTTGTTGCGGAACCCCAACTGGGTAGATGATTTATGAGTTTTTATGCACATTCCCAATTCCAGAGACTGGAGTGCATTGTTGAGTGAGGAGTTTGGATTAGAGAAAGTTGGAAGAGATATAATGAACATTAATCGCACAAAGCTGTTTTGGTCTTTTATTTCTCCTTTCTATTGCTGATGGACTACAACCATTTCCAAGCTTCTAACCATGGATGGCCACTGTGTTAGAGATCATATTGGTGCTTATGTCAGTGTTGAAAGTAAAAATTGTCTCTTAAGAAGTGGTTGCATCATCCCCCTTCCTTGCAAATATGGTCTGCTTTGTGTCTCTCTATCTCAAAGCATGTATTTCCTTTTGCGTGACTAGTATGGTGCATTTGCTTATTGTGAATTTTCTGTTCAATATCCAAAACTTTCTGATGCTGTTCAGGTGATAGTTAGGAGAAGAACAGATCTGCTAGATGCCATTTGAATATGTCGTGTTCATAAATGGGGGGAAAAAAACTTATGCCAAATTTATGCAGTCAGCAGATTCAAGTATTAAATAAACCTCCACAGGATCCCAATGTCATCCTATTGTCATTCTTGTTTCTGGTTCATGAATAATATTCTAATTTTGACTAATCACGAAATGATTGGAACTCTGATGCAGGTTGCTGAATTTCTTGGCTTCAACTCCTGCATTCAGTCATGCTTGGAATATCTAGAAGCAGTTCCATGGGTTGGTGAAGAAGAAGAAGAAAAAGTGGTATCTTCAATTATACGACTGCAGAATGAAGGTGTTGGGGTCACTCCAGTTTTGAAACGAATCTCTTCTGATGCTAATCCACCTAAAGAGACACTTTCCCACATAATGGAACTTGTTCTTAAAAGCAACGAGGAGAGAGGCCGCCGCGAAATGAAGTCTGTGGTACTGAAGCTCCTTCGGGAGAATAACAGTGTTCCAAGTTATGCAGGAGCAAATGACATATGCAATGAAACCATTTACAACTCATGTAGAAGTTGCTTGAATTCTCTTCTGTCTTTGTTCGGGAAAGCTGCTGAACCTGAGTTTGTAAATACACCAACAGACCGTAGGGAGCCAATGGTCAAACAAATAGCCATTGAGGCTGATAATATGTCATGGTTGCTTGAGATTTTAGCCGACAGGCAGGCAGCTGATGAGTTTGCTTTCATTTGGGCTAACCAGCAGGAATTGGCAGCCCTACATGCAAAACTGCCTACAGTTTCTCGATACCATGTTAGCTGCATTACGGCAAGGTTATTTGTTGGAATTGGAAGAGGGGAGTTGCTACCATCAAAGGACACTCGGCACTTGCTATTACAAACCTGGTTACAGCCATTGATCAATGACTACAGTTGGTTACAACATGGTTGCCGCTCATTTGACCGGAAGGTAGTGGAGGAAGGCATTGGGAGGACAATCCTGACTCTACCATTGGATAATCAACAGAGTATCTTGCTCACTTGGTTGGGCAGTTTTCTGAAGGCTGGTGATAACTGCCCAAATCTCCAGAGAGCCTTCGAGGTCTGGTGGCGGAGGACCTTCATTAGACCCTATGTTGAAACACAGGGAAATTTGCTCCAGTCAGATAGCTCAATGACATCAAAGCAGTAGACGCAAATGAGTTGGAACATGTGAGAATACTTGGAGGCACAATAAGCAGTGTACTGTTTACTGTCTTCCCGCAATGTGCAGAGAAGCCAAATAGCATCTAAATGTGAAAGCAGTAAAATTGTTTGCTGGACAATCTCTTATTCAGCAAGAGCCAACATGGGAGGGAAAACAGGGGCAGGAGGTATTTGACCAACTGCTAGTGTTTTTTTTCTGAGTGAAAGTACAGGTTTGTAATAACTTATTTTGAGGTGATGAATGTGGGTTGATTGCTTGATGTAAGAAATTAATGAGGAAGAATTGAAATGGAAGTTGCTTTCTCTTCACAATATCTTCCATTTTTTTCTCTCCATTGCAAGTCTCATTCAGGTAGATAACTAGACTGTGTACCTTAAAGTGCAAAGCATAATTTATGCATAACAATGAGATTGTGGTCATCTATACAGTGCAAACTGCTGAAGCAACCTTGCTAGTTGTTGTGCATGTACATTGTTTGTTTGGATTAATATTTTGATAGTATGGTTACAATTAATAATGACCCAATACACAGTCAATCCCATTTACTTGCCAACCCCCATGCCTCTGGCTTGTTTTGTAATTCTATTACATTTAGAATTTTAGAATTAGTTATATTTTGTAATTTATCCTATTCAATAGTGTTATTAATCTTTCTCTGATTTTGGATTATGAGACGTGTTCCCGCAAACGCTAATGCAGCAAGTCCCACATGTCTTTACGTACGAAGCATTGACACTTCTATAAAGAGTGATGTTTTGTGTGGGATACATTTCATATATGGGTGGGGAATTTTGCGCTCAGCCATTTTATTTTTGCACTCCATCATTAATGTTTTTAAGATTTGAATAATACAAATATTCTTAACTTTAATCTGTTCTTTTATTGTAAGTTCTTAATTCTCACAATCCACCATTAATATTTTTGAAAATTTGACTGACATAAATATTTTTAATTTAAATATTTAATTTTTATTAATAATTTTTTTTAATTTAATCTATATATTACTTATAAAAGATTAACCTATATCTATGCGAAATAATTATTTTAATCTTTTCAAATTCATAAATAGGCATAAATTCTTAATAAATTTATTTCTATTTTTATTTAAAAATTCAAATTTGCATAAAATAATTTATTTTCATTTCTAAATAGCAGAAATAAATTATTTGTGAAATTTTAAACTTTAATTATTTCTTAAAATTTATTTAAATTTTTTAATTTTATTTTTACATATAAATTAAAATATGATTTAAGCTAACTAGTTGATTTAAGTTTTCATATTTCCTGTTATTTTCTCAAAAAATGTTATATTAGAATAACTATTATAGATTTTAATTGTTATATTTTTATAACTTTTTTAATTATTTTAGTAATGTAGGAAAATATTTACTTGTTAGAATAAAATCATATGATATGAATAATATAGATATTAATTAATATATTTATAATCAAAATATATTTATGGGTCTAATGTCTTTTAAAAAATTATTAAATGTTATGAATAAGAATAGAAAAATATGTTCAAGCATCTAATATCAAAAAATAATTTATACATAAAACAAAAAATAACTTATACGTATACAGTTCTTTTCATTAAAATAATATTTACATAATTTTTTTTAAAAAAAATTGTAAATATTTAAGTTCATTAGAAATCATTTTTATTTTGAAAATGATTTAAATAGTAAAAATTAAAAATATTTTATTTTTCATAAGGATTATAATTTATTTAGATAGTTAAAATCTATAAAAAAAAATTTAAATAAATTTACAAGTAGAGATTAAAGTTAAGGATATTTATGTCATTCACACCTTAAAAACACTAATGATGGAGTGAAAAAATAAAGTGGTGAAGTGCAAAAATCTTCACCCTTCCTATATCAACACATTTTGAAAATTTGCCAGATATATTTTGAGAGTGTTTCTGCAAATAAAAAAAATGAGTCGTAGCCATTTTTTAAAAAGAAAAAAAGACACGTGTATTAGACTATTGTTAATTTAAAGTAAAATCAGATGGAAAATTATTTATTTGTTATTGAAAATTTGTATATAATTGAAGTGTTATTATTTTATTTATGTTATAAAATGACATGAAAAATAGTTGATGTTTGAGTTTGTAAAAGCATTTTATTTTAGAGAAAATTACATAAATATATTATTTTTTTTCTTCAGTTTTCAAAAAAAATACTTCATTTTTCATTAATTACATGAATATTCATTTTATTTTTAAGAGTACCTTTTTTTTTTATTTTTTTTGGTTTTACCCTTACTCATATTCTCCTTATTTCTTCATTAATTTTTTTTTCTTTCCTT
>CATIWM010610474.1:0-16986 GCA_949671775.1 Mallotus repandus | reverse complement strand
TAGTGTATGGAATGGAAGTAGTGTTACCGATAGAGGTTGAGTTACAGTCATTGAGAATAATGTTAGAAGCAAAAATTCTAGAATCTGAATGGGCCAGATCCAGATATGAAGAGTTGACTCTGATGGATGAGAAAAGACTTAGAGCATCATTTAACATGCAACTTTATTAGAGAATAATTGATCAAGCTTTTAACAAGAAAGTAAAAATCAGCAAAATTAAAGGTGATTTGGTTCTAAAACAGGCAAGATCAATTCCATTTGATCCTAAAGGGAAATTCAAACTGAATTGGGAGGGTCGTTATCTTGTAAAGAAAATACTTCTTAAAGGTGCAGTCAGATTGTCAGATCTGGAGGGGAGTGAATTCTCAAAGCCTGTGAATTTGTACAGATTGAAAAAGTACTATGTCTAATCTCTAAGTAGAGTACTAAATAAATAAAAAAATATAAAAATAAAAATCCTTCTAAGTTAAAAACCCAAAATAGAGGCTTAGGCAAAAGTTAGAGATTCCCGCTAAGTCGAAAACCTGAAAAGGGCGGCTTAGGAAAAAATTAGGGAAAAATTAAAAAATGATAAAAAAATGAGGATAATTCCCACTAAGATGAAAACCTGAAAAGGGCGTCTTAGGCAAAAGTAAGGGATATTTGAGAGTTACGTTAGCTAGAAAACTCGAAAGAGCTAGTTAACGTCATTAGAAATTCTTCTTGCAATTAAATTGATCTTTGAGTAATTCTATATCATTTATCCCTTTTATGGTTAAGAATGAGTACATTTAAGTTAATAATGCTTGGGTGTATGCATTCTTGTCATTATTTTATACATTAGAATATGTATGCAAAATCAAGATGTTTGTTTTACACGCAATAAACATAGTTTAAAATTTACTTTGTTTCTTATACCTTTCCATTCCAAAAGCCAAATTCCATTACATTCTTTTATTTTCTTTTCTTTTCACAAAGCATAGTTCATACAATAAAAACTTGCATCTTGAGAAGCTTTCTAAAGCTTCAAGCTAAACCTACCCCTTTGAGCTACCTTCACCATTTCCACTTGCTTTATTGTGACCTTTTAACCAATTCTTGTACTCTTGAGTGGTTGAGAAGTGTTCATCTCTATAAATGTGGTGTAGCATGACTCTTTTAGGCCATGATTGACTGATTCCTTTAATAAAAGACTTGGTGAGTACACCAATATTTGGAAAATAAAGCATATGAGTAAATTATTGTTTCAATCCTTATTGTCTTGTAATCCTTGGAGGATGATAGAAAGAGCATTGCCTCAACCCTGCAAGAGCAATATAGGTGTGAAAACTCCTTAAGCACACATAAGAGAAATTCCACTAAGGGTAAACTCATTGAACATCCTTCTTACCCAAACCATGCATCCAAGCTACCTATTCTTCTTTCTTATTGAACCTTCCCAAAATTCTCCTTCTTTAGAAGTGATTAGGCCCATAATTGATTGCAAGTTCAGGGGGCATCACTACCTTCATCTTCTCCATAAGCCAAACCTACAAAACACAAACACAAAACCGTATTAGAGTGTGAAAAGTGTAAAATCGGCTATCCATTGCGAAAGCTAGCTATTGGTATATGAAAAATGACTATTCATGCCTCTTATACTGGCTATTCATGTGGCAAAATTGATTGTTCAGGCATGAAATCCAGCTATTCATCTCTGATGCACAAAAATCAACCTTTACTTGCAAGACCAACACACTTCTACTAAACTGAGCATTCCTATTAGCCTTGACCTTGTCTAAACAATTCAAAGTCTCCGTTAAAACCACAGGAGCAATAAATTTTGATGTCAAATTCATCTCAACATTGATTTGACTCAAAATAAATAACACCCTTCGATCCATAAGTCTTAATGAGCTATTTTCACATTGAAGGAGATAATAGCTAAGAATGATGCTCCCAATGATAGGAATCAGATTACAAGAACTAGGATTAGATTGAAGATGACTAGGATCTTATCCACACCCTTGTCTCTACTAAGGGCCAAATTGCAACATTTTGTAAAACTTTTGTTCATTTCCTTTTCCTTTTATTAAGCCTAAATTCTTGTTCATTACCCTTCATTTTGCTTTATCTTGCTTTTTAAATCATGTTTAGGGTTTTATTATTAAATTTTTGAGAAAAAATTTATCATTTCAAAGATAAATAGAAAGCAAATTTGACATGTTTCTCTAAATATATTATACAAGTGCAATATATTCATAATAATATTCTCAAGCACAATAAATACGAGTAGTGAAAGTAAGATAACATGTCCATAAGTAATGATCAACATCCTGGAATCTCAGTAAAGCCATAGAGATACAAAATTCTAGGATACATATGGGATAAGTGGAATACATACAGAACAAATAGGAGTCTATCTGGTACTGTGACTCTTGGATAACTGCTTCCTCAAATCATGGATTTCTTGCTCATATGCAGTCAACCGTTGTTTCATACGTCTATTCTTGGAAAGAAGTTTCTGTAGTTGATATACAATGGGGATTATAGTTTACATAAACATTCATATTCACATATGCATTTATAATCATATTCATGCATTCATAATCACATACATACATGCATTAATGGTTGTTTGTTCATATTCACATGTATACATGCATTAACTTGTTCATACTCATACATGCATACATACATTAATAGTTGCTTGTTCATATTCATATATGCATTAATGTTGTTCATTCATATGCATATTTATTTAAATATACATATTTGTACTTACTAGTTCCTTCTTGTTAACTATGGATACAAGGTTCTTCGCACTGTATAATCCTTGCATCAATTTCTCTACTGATCACCTTTTAACCTGTATAAAGATAAATATGATTGTTATTATTCTTTTATTCACCAATAACACAATTTTAAGATGAAGTTTCAGGTACCTTACATTAGTGGTCTCAATAGGTGTGAATGCAACAAGCTGAAAGTTTAGAGGGGGAAGTTCCTCATGAATCTCTGCCATGAGCAAAATCAAGAACTGGGAACTCCAAGTTCACCTCGTGAGTAAAATCCCCAGGGATAACATTAATATTGTGTCAATAAAATGCAACCTCGCTTTGAGTGTTGGACTTCGCATGACCTCTCTTGTGAACTTGTAAACTTGAATTAGAAATAGAAGTAAAAGATTAAATAAAATGATAAGAGAATAAAGTATTACCTTAGAGATAGTTGAGTGACTCTCAAAAGGTATCACGCTCGGTCCAACAGGATATACATTATCAGGTATGATGTGAAGTAGACATGTCTGGTAGAAGTGAATATAAGCATGCTCCTCAGAAGGCTCCAAGTACTCCAAGTACATGTCATATCAAAAGCCGATCAAAGAAAGCTCCAAATCTGTATCACATACTATCTTAGCAGTAGTCATGGTAGATAGTGGAAGGTGAGGTACACATCAATTAGCAAGACTAAACCATTAATGCCAAACTTGCTCGATAAGGAACTAGCTCCTACAGAAAGGACCCTTGAACTAAACTCGTCTCATATGCAAAGCACTGACAAGTCTGAGTGAGCAAATATCAACTCTGAACTGATCATGATGCATCTCTCAAATAAAGGTAAGGTTAGGCTAATAAAGAGATAAATACTAAGTTTTCCTTTCTTTGCAGGAACTTAATTCATGAAAGCCTAAGTTGTTCGGTCGACTTTTGTGTCAGGAAAAATCCTTAGAATTCATTCTATGAGCAACCAGGTACCAAGCTCCTCGAGGAATGCCAAGGAAAATATCGTCATCATGCCCCATCTGAGGCAAAGGAAATATGCCATGCTCATATGCCGAAATCTGTACAAAATAAAAGTGAAAGTCAGACATGTCAATAAAGAAACAAAAAAGATTATAATAGCAGAAAGACTAAAGAGTTTACCTCTAGAGCTTTTTAGAGACCACTGAAATGAGTATGAACTCAGCAAACCTTGTCTAAGCAACGATAGAGGTGTGCAGGAGCAACACCGCCCTAGTTGTAGTTGCTAACTGCATCCAAGCCATGGAGAACAGGTAGAAAACATAAATCTACACTGCTCTTAGTATTGTAGAACACACATGAGCTAAGAAGGAAGAGAAGAAAACAATGAGCAAGTTAATCTACTTTGACATTAGTAGTGGGGGTCCAACCTTAACAAATATCATATATCTTCGAGTATCGAAGCATCACTCCTCCTTAATAGCCAAAAGAGGCGAAAGGTCAATTTAATAAATGTGTAATGTATCTCTTGCTCTCACCATTAAGACGAGGAGAATAAAAACAGTAGTTAAAAGGCACTTGCACATCAATGAATAGCAATCCAATGATCACCTGAAAGTCAATTGGATTAAGAGTGATATCACCAAAGCTGAAGTGAAAAGTATGTGTGATGTTTTGCCACCTCTTAATCAGTGCTTGAAGTCTAATCAAGTTGCTAGTCTGACGAGACTCATATGGAAGGATGGATAGAAAGTCATTAAAGCCTGTCATTGAAATCTAAGTTCAAACAACATTTGGAAGTTCTTTATACCATGCACGTGCTAATTTGAAGTTTCCATAACCTTTTATCAATGTTGCTTTATCCAACCAAAACATCAAAACATTCAGAAGTTAAACCCTAGCCACTCATCACCAAAAAGACCTAAAACTCATTAAAAATTTATGAACAACCAATTTTAGTTTATGAACAGCTGGTTTGGCTATTCATTAGGAAAAATCAGCTATCCATCCTTTGAACCAAGCCAAAAATACAACCAAAATCGGCTATTAAAGGGGCAAAATCGACTGTTCATAGGCCAAAATTGACTATTCATCATCCATTTCCGAAAAGTACACCTAAACACACACAAATTCATCCTAAACATACCTTAAACACTGAACCTAACCTAAATCAAGTTCCTAGGTGCATGGTGTTGGGGTCATTTTTCAAAACCCTGATAGCTGATGATGAAAAAACTAAAATGTCTCATCAGACAGTCAATTTGATAAAGAGAATTGAAATTCAAGCCATTCTAAAATCCACCAAACCACTAAAACCATACCTGATAACCAAATACACTATTTCAAGACCTAACTATACCCTAATCAAACCTTAACCCAACCATTTTGGTATTGAAAAAGAGGTTTAAGAAGAATAATCAGAGAGAAGTTTACCCGAGTCGTGTCTTCTAAACCAATAAGTACAGTCATATGTAAGGGCTGTTTACAGTCTATTTTTTGTAGTTGTCAATCTGATTTTAATTCCTGAAGCTTCGGTTTAACCTCTGGAAGCCCAAAGAACAAAAGTCAAACTTTGGTCAATGAGACTTTTTAGTGGTCAAACAGAGCTCCTGGAGTTGAATTTTAGTCTAAAACTTTCTTCTAAAATTCCAGTTTGTCAATGGATCCCATTTGGCAAAAATTCAAAAGTTTGACCTCTGGTGGTCAAACCGGGTCCCATAATTGTCTACCTCTTCTTATCCTTATCCAAAAAGGGACACTCATCAAAAAATGTGCTTTCTAAGTAAGGAATATTTCAAATTTGGAATATACTAGGACAAGTGTCAACTCTTTAAAGGAAGAGTATGTATTATGACCTAATAACCTTGAATATTCAAGGGAATTTACACTAAATGCCACCCCCTTATGTTTGCCTATAAATAGAAGCTTTGAGATAAGCTTTAGGGTGCTTTTAGGAGGTTGAGAGAACCACTTCCATATAGAGAAAAATCCAGCACAAAAAACCCAAAAAATATTATAAAATACTTCTCACCAAAGAGCCTTAAAAATTAGGGAAAATTGGGAAATCAATGGAAACTACGCCAAAATTCCTCTTGACCTAATTTATCTCTATTTTCTTCTCAAATCACTCTCAAAAATACAAAAATCAATCACCTAAATCAAAAACCAAGCTGCAAAAAATCGATTCCATACAAATCAAAATCAAAACCAAATCCAAGCCTAAACTCACTAAAAGCACCCTTCCCCTTTTGAGTTTCAATCTCAATTCTCTTCAATCAATTAGTGTTTCTTGGTGAGTTCTTGACTAAATTATAAGGCTAAACACTTTCTAAAACAACACTCTCATTGATTCTCATCTTATTTCTTGGGTTTGGGGAATTAAAATCAAGTTTTGAAAGCAAAGGAGTGCAAAATCGTGTTGTTTACACATGAACAACAGGTTTTGGCCTACGAATAACCAACCGGGCGTTCATGTGCCAAAACCAGTTGCTGAACCTCTTAGACCAGTTGTTGGAGGCCCCAAAATTGGTTATTCAGCCCCCAAAACTGGCTAGACATAATGCAAAATTGGTTGTTCATTTTTCTTTGTCCAAATGACTCTGATGATGGTTTTTAAGGTTCTAGAGGGTATATACTTGCTTGAGCATGATTCTAACCCTTCCCTAAGATCCTAGGATGATGGAATTGATGTATTTTTACTTATTTTTCTATTTATAAATTATTTTACAATTATTTTCCTTTTATTTATCAAAACCTCTTTCAAAGTGCTTTTAAAGTGTGATCCTTGTTCTTTCTTTGGTTTGATGATTGTGATTGCGATTATGGGTATTTATGTGACTTCAAATTGAAAATTTTGTTGATTTTATTTATGTTTTATTGTTAATTTTGATTTGAATTCAAGTTTTTGCCTTTGTTTAGTGTGTGTAATTGTCATACATTACTTAATTGTGCTTAATTGGGCTTTAGTGTACTTTGATTGTTAATTTGTTTTTGCTGTGACATAATTTGCATAATTTGTGTCTTAAATTAGGGTTTTTATTATTTTTGAGTCATTTTGGTTGTGTTTTTCATCATAAATAATTATTTGTGCATCTTGGGTACTTTATGTTGATTTGAAAGCATTGATGTCAATAATTTACATTCTTGATGATTATTACAGTCATTTTGATACAAGTACCTTATTTATGAGTCTTTATTTTAATTTTAGAATCTTGTGGGTCTTTATTTCCATATTTTATTGCTTTGATTGAGTCCATTTTATAGTAATTTGGAGTTTAGATGTTTAGTAAAGCTTTTAAATATTATTTTGTGTCCTTAATCCAACTCATGTTTATTCTTTGTTGTTCTTGTCTCTACTAACCTTTTCTCTACTCTTATATATTATACTACTATTCTCTACTTCTCCCTCAATTTCTCTTGCATTATTGTATTATCAGGCATTCATGTGCATTCATTCATATCACTTACTTGTTGCATATCACTATAATGTGTGTGCTCATTTTTAGATTCTGTAGATGCATACTTGCATGCTTCCTGGCTTGCATCACTTGCATACTTGCATGCTTCTTGAATTTGCATCACTTTACATGCTTTCTGAATTGCATCATGCATCATACTTTGCATGCACCCTAAATTTATTTAATGCTTGCGTGAACGTGCATTGCATTAGCATCATCCATTGCATTATATATACCCCTTGCTATCAATCTCAATATCTCAATCTCAAGACACTAACTTTACTAACTCCTACTAACTTCTTTCCAACTTTTATTTTTCATTTGTTATTTTGACTATCAATTTATGTTATATATTGTTGTGATATATCAATTCTCACCATCAACTCAATCTCAATATCTAACTCTCATTTCTTTTTATTTTCATGCCTTAATTATGTTCTTGTTATCTTTATATTTATAATCTCTACTCCTACTCCTTCTTTGTTTATGTGTTTTAATTTGTAATTTTATTATATGTCCCATTTTGATATTATTTATGCTTTACCTTGTCAATTACATCAATTTTTCCATTTATTTTTATGTTTAATTTGCATTTTGTTTGCTTCCAGAAACCAAAAAATAAACAAAAAATATACCAAAAGTTGTTTTTCTTCTTTTATTAGGTAATTAATCTTTTATGATTAATAAAATGCTATCTTTTGCGTTCCTTTTTCAAATCCTTTTTCTATAAATAAATCCTTTTTCATTTTCTCTCATTGTATTTAATTATGGAATTTTACATTTTCCTTAATAAAAATCTATCATTTTTTATGGTAAATTTAATTTTTGCTTAACTAAAATTAATACCTTTTTTTATGCTCTATTTTTGTTGTTCTCTGTTGATCACAAAAATCATCCAAATGCAAGGATATGGATCACATTTTCCTTTATTTTCTATTTTTTAAAATAAAATGATTTGATTATGTGTTCAATAATTTATAATGTGAGAAATGTTCATTCAAGGTACAAAATTCATATTTTGAGGCCTAATTTAATGGAATCTCATGTTATGAATTAATGGTGCACATAATAAATAAAATATAATTTTTAAATGCTTCTCTAGACTTTTCCCAATTTAAAAATCCATTTTTCAAACATTTTTCCTTTATTTTGATTTCCAAGTCACTTTTTTTTATTTTTTAAAAATATCCAATTTCCTTCTTTTTTAAAGTTAAACTCATCTCTTACACTATGCATGGATTGATGGGAAAGTAAGGGGAAGGAAATGGAATAGAAGGGGAATTAATTTTTATCTCATTTGACTATTGAAAAATTTTAGGAAGGGAAGGGAATTGAAAGAGAATTATTCCCCCTCATTCCACTTCTATAAGGTAAAAATCATTACACCCCAAATTGGGGTGTAAAAATTTCAACTCCTAAAATACACTATAATTTAAAATTCTATTTCCTTTTTTAACATTTCCCCTTCTCTTCATTTTATTAATTATTTTTAAGTTACCAAACACAACAACATCTATAATTTTTAATCTCTTCCCTTCTCCTCCCCTCCCTTTAAAACCCCTTCCCTTCCCTTCCCTCTATAGTTGCCATGCATAGTGTTAAGCATTTTACTACCTTTATTTTGGATATTCAAAGTTTTTTCTTTTATTTTTCAAATAAAATGTTTTATTGCCCTAAAACTCGAAATATGGACCAATCATGGAGAGGATATTTGCGAAATATGTTAGCCATTCTCATCCCTCTTCTTTTTTTAATTTATTGCTTTTTATTGCTTATGTTCCTCATATTTCATTATTTAGCAATTATTTGTTCATAACATGACTTTGCCATAATTTCCATGCCATCGATTAATTGTTTGCCTTTTTATTACTTTATTTGCATTTTATTTATTCGCATGTTTATAATGTATTATCATGTGTTATGCCATGTTTGTATGATATTGCTATAACAAGTAGATTTACCATGCTTACATGCTTTCTTAATTCTCATGTTTATGATTCTATGCTATGTTTTCATGCTATCATTTTATGTTTATACCATTTGTGCCATGTTATGCACGTTAGTTTTAGCATATACCATGATCATGCATCATTCTACCATATTCATACATTATCTTATCATGCTCTTTTGTGCTTGTGTTTATATATTGTGTTTGCATTTGCATGTAGTAGTTGATGTATAATAATACATAATTCTTAGAAGCACTATACATAAAGTAAGGCTGGCAATGCTCAGTATCCGGGAGGTATGGATATGCCTTGAACAAAAGAGCCTAATCCTACTGACATCGATATCTGAACCCAATGCTTTATCCAATAGGCGAATGTGGTTCCAAGTAAGGGATTCGAGTTTGCCCAATCCCTAAAATGGATAATTTCTCAGGTAATACAGAGTGGCGACCCCCTTTTTCTCCTGCTTGAGTGAAGGATTATAAGTGCATTTATGCCATCCATAAGCTCTCTCAGTACTCCCATCACTACCCTCTATTTTCCCATAACAAGGAAAAAGGGTCAGTGATCCAAAGAGTGTTGAGTCGGTCCTACTGGCGTCAACACATGGGTACTTAAAATTTCAAAGAAATTGCAAGAAAAACTAATCGGATATGAGTGAAGGCGCTTAAAAAGATCATAGAGCAATAGAGGAGCTTCTCCCTAACGCAATTTGATTGTTGGAATTTGTAATCCTTCTCGTGTTCGTGACAAAGGATGCACTGAATTTTGTCTAAAAGCTACTTGAGTCCTCTGTTGTGCCATCTGAAGTTATAGAGAATCTAGAGAATTTTTAGAGAGTTTATGGATAAAGTTTTATGGATAGAATGAAATAAAATGTGGATATATGGATATATATATATATAGGAGGGCTAGAGAGCAAAATTATAAAAATGCCCCTGAAAGTGCAAATAGTCCCTGTAGAGCAATACTGCACAGGTAAGTACCTCAATCCTTGTTATTGCATATTTTCATCATGTTTCATATATTTTCAATAAAATAAACTCCCCAGTGTGTTTTCTTTCCAAATAAAACTCCATTCATGTTTTTAAATTGTAGCTTATTTTCAATAATCATTTTTTAAGAAAAATTTCAATTTGTTAAAAATTTTCAAAAAATTCAAATCCCGAGTGTTTGTTTTCAAAAATAAAATGCCAAATCAATAATATAAACTTTGATAAGCTAAATTTCCTTTACAATTTGAGACTCCAAGTGACTCTTAAATTGTCTGAGACTCTAAGCAACTCTCAATTTCCTTTGCAAGTTTGAGACTCCAAGCAACTCTAAACTTGTGCAAGACTCTAAGTGGTTCTCAATTTTCTTTACAGTTTCAGACTCCAGGAAACTCTCAAATTATCTAAGACTCCAATGACTCTCAGTTTCCTTTACAATTTTGAAACTCCAGGTGACTCTCAACTTATGCGAGGCTCTAAGCGATTTTCTATTTCCTTTAGAATTTGAGACTTCATGCAACTCTCAAATTGTCTGAGACTCCAAGCAACTCTCAGTTTCCTTTGCAAGCTAGAGACTCCAGGTGACTCTTAACTTGTGAGAGATTCCAAGTGATTCTCGATTCTCTTTACAATTTGAGACTCTAGGTGACTCTCAAATTGTCTGAGACTCAAAGTGACCCCTTTGTAAGTTTGAGACTCCATGCGACTCTCAACTTGTGTGAGACTCCAAGAAATTCTTGATTTTCTTTATAGTTTGAGACTTTAGGCAACTCTTAAATTTTTTGAGACTCCAAGTGACTCTTGATTTCCTTTATAAGTTTGAGACTCCAGGCGACTCTAAACTTGTGCGAGACTCTATGTAACTCTCGATTTCCTTTAGAATTTGAGACTCTAAGTGACTCTCAAATTATTTAAGACTCTATGCAACTCTCAATTTTCTTTACAAATTTGAGACTCTAGGCAACTCTCAACTTGTATGGGACTCCAATCAACTCCCGACTAGTTCTAAACTCATAACTTAGCTTTTGTAATTTATGGAATTTTTATACTAACCCGTGTTTTTCAAGTTTGAGTACACAGGGAATCAAGGTGACTAACGAGTTGAAATGAACTCAGGTATGATCTCTGAACTCTGAAGTTTATTTTTATGCTTTGTTAGAATTTTTGTGTGACAACCATGATATACAAATCACAATTCTTTTATCAAATTTTTTGGTAAGAACACACAAATTCCTCTAAAGAAGGGGACAAAATGTTAGGGTTATTTTTCAAAACCTCAGTAGCCGATGATGAAAAAGCTAAAATATCTCATCAGACAATCAAGTTTATGAAGAGAATTGACATTTAAGCCATTTCAAAACCCACCAAATCACTAAAACATTACCTGATCACCAAATACACCTTTTTAAGACCCAATCAAACTTTAACCGAACCATTTTGGTATTAAGAAAGAGGTTTGAGAAGAAGAATCAAAGAAAGTTCACCTGAGTTGTGTCCTCTAAACTAATAAGTACAGTCCTATGTAAGGGCTATTTATAGTCTGTATTATGTAGTTTTTAGTTTGGTTTTGATTCCTAAAGCCTCAATTTAACCTCTAGAGGCCCTGAGAATAAAAGTCCAACTTCAGTCAATGGGACTTTTCAGTGGTCAAACAGAGCTCCTAGAGCTGAATTTAGTATGTAATTGTCTTCTAAAATTCCAGCGTGTTAGTGGGTCCTATTTGGCAAAAAGTCAATTTTTGACCTCCGGTGGTCAAACCGGGTCCTACAACTGTCTGCCTCTCTTTGTCCTTATCCAAAAAGGGACACTTGTCAAAAGGGGTGCTTTCTAAGTTTAGAATATTTCAAATTTGGAATATACTAGGACAAGTGTCAACCTAGTAGAGGGAGAGTATATATTATTACCTAATAACCTTGAATATTCAAGGGTATTTACACTATATAAAACTAACCTCAAATGCTTATAAATAGAAGCTTTAAGAAAGCTTTTAAGGTGGCTTTTACCACTTCTAAAAAAGAAGAGAAAACTCCAGCACAAAAATGAAAATTGATCTCCAAAAATTCTCTCCAAAAAGCCTTAAAAAATTAGGAAAATAGGGAAAATAAAGGGAAATAATGCCAAAACTTCTCTAGACCTAATTTTTTTCTATTTTTGTCTCAATTCCTCTCAAAAAAACAAAAATTAATCATGCAAATACATAACCAAGCTCCTACAAATCCATCTTCCTTAAATCAAAACCAAATTCTCACCTAAACTCACTAAAAGCACACTTTATCCCTTTGAGTTCAATCTCAATACTCTTCAATCAAATGTTATTTTTTGATGAGTTCTTGCCCAAATTCTGAGGCTAAACACTTTCTAAAACATCACTCTCTTTGATTCTTATCTCATTTCTGGGGTTTGGAGCTTTAAATTTGTGTTTTGAAAGCAAATGAGTGTAAATTGATATTGTTCAGTGATAAACAATAGGATTTGGCTCATGAATAGACTGGCAGGCTATTCATTCCCCAAATATGGCTATTGAGGCCTCAAATCTAACTATTTAGGTGGCTATTCTAACTGTTCATCCCACTTTATCCTGAATGACTCCGATGATGGTTTTTAGAGTCCTAAAGGGTTCTTACTTGCCTGAGCATGATTTTAACCCTCTCCTAAAATCCTAGGATGATGGAATTAAAGTATTTTAACATATTTATCTATTTTTAAATTATTTTTCAATTATTTTTCTTTTATTTCTTAAAACTCTTTTTAAAGTGCTTTTAAGTATGATCTTTGTTCTTGTTTTGGTTTGATGATTGTGATTATGTTTGTTGACGTTTTTTGTGACTTCAAATTGAATATTTTGATGATTATCTTTGTTATTTATGATTTATTTTAGTTTATTTTGATGTGTATTTTTGTTTAAAGCCTTGTTTAATGTGTTTTGTGCATATTTATTGCTTGATTGTGCTTAATCATGCTTTGGTTATTACTGTGCTATTGCTGAGATATAAATATGCATACTTTGCATTCTAATTTAGGATTTTTATTGTTTATGAGTCATTTTTGTTGTATTTTCCATTATAAATGTTAATTTGTGCATTTTGTGAACTTTATGTTGATTATTGAGTATCAATGTGCATAACTTGTGTTCATGGTGCTTATGGCCATCATCTTGGATAAAATTACTTTATTTGTGTGTTTTTAATTTCAATTCTAGTATTATATGGGTTTTTATTTTCATATTTCATACTTTGATTGGGTCAAGTTTGTGTTGATTTTGAGTTTGTGTGTTAAATATAGTTCTTAAATGCTATTTGTGCTTATTTGGTGTCTCTAACCTAATGCAAGTTTTATTTCTTGTCATTTTTATGTCCATTCCATATTTAATATTATTTCCATGTCTCTATTAACCTTTTCTCTACTCTTGATTATATTATATAACAATTCTCTACTTCTTCCTTAATTTCTCTTGCATTATTGCATTTTCATGTATTCATGTGCCTTTATGCATATCATTTGCTTGATGCATATCATTATCATGTGTGTGCTCATTTTTAGATCCCTTATATGCATACTTGCATGCTTCTTAGCTTGCATTACTTGCATACTTGCATGCTTCCCAAGTTTGCATCACTTTGCATGCCTCCCAAGTTTGCATCACTTTGCATGCTTCCCGACTTGCATCATGCATCACACTTTGCATGCACCCTAGATTTGTTTAATGCTTGTGTGAGCATACATTGCATTAGCATCATCAATTGCATTATATATATATATCTTTTGTTACCAATCTTGAGATCTCAATCTCAAACTACTAATTTTTACTAACTCCTACTAACTTTTACTAACATTTATTATTATTGTTGCTTATTTTGTAAGCTTTTATTTATTATTTTTCTATTTTGCTTATCAATTATCAATTTACGTTATAAATTGTCAATTCCCATAATGATCTCAATCTCTCCACCTAATCCCCATTTCTCTTTATTTTTATGTCCTAATTATGCTTTTATTATTTTTGTATTTTATTATGCGCAATCTCAACTCCTACTCCTTCTTCTTTATTTATTTTTTTAATTTGTAATTTGATTATTACATGTCTTATATTAATATTGTTTATGCTTTTCTTGCCAATTATATCAAATTTACCTTTTGTTTTTGTGTTAAATTGGTGTTTTATTTGGTATCATATACCAAAAATAAACCAAAAATATATCAAAAATAAACGAAATGGATTTTGATGTTTTAATGGGTAATTAATCTTCAATGGTTAATAAATTGGCATCTTTTGCACTTGTTTTTCAACTACTTTTAATAAATAAATTGTAATTCATTTTCTCTCGTTTTACTTAAATATGGAAATTTTGCATTTTCTTTAATAAAAACTTATCATTTTCCATGGTAATTTAATTTTTTCTTTGTTCTTCCATAAAATTAACATGTTTTTATACGTTATTTGTGTTTTTTTTTTATGTTCTTTGTTGATCACAAAAATCTTCCAAATGCAAGGATATGGATCACTATTTCCTTTATTTTCTAGTTTTTCAAATAAATGATTTAATTATGTGTACAATAATTTATGATATGGGAAATGTCCATCCAAGGTACAAAATTCATATTTTGAGGCCTAACTTGATGGAAACTCATGTTGTAAATTAATGGCTCACATAATTAATCAAATGATTATTTTAAATGATTTTCTAAAATCCTTTTTATTTAGAATCCATTTTCAAACATTCTTCATTTATTTTGGCTTTTTAGTTATTTTCCTATTTAGATTTTCAAAGTTAATTTCATTTTTAAAGCATTTTATTATCTTTATTTTGGTTTTCAATGTTATTTTCTTAATTTTTCGAATAAAATGTTTTATTGCCCTGAAACTCGGAATATGGAGCAATTATAGTGAGGATATTCGCGAAATGTGTTAGCCATTCTCATCTCCTTTCTCTTTTTATTTATTGCTTTTATTTGTTTTACATACTTCTTGATTAACATGCATATGTTTGTTCATAACATGATTTTACCATAATTACCATGCCATGGGTTAATTTCTTGCTCTATTATTTATATTTGCCATGTTCATATGTTTTATTATTATTATTGCATGTTTATTATTCTATGTCATGTTATTAAGTTATTATACCATATGTATATACCATGTATGCCATGTTATGTATGATAATATTAGCATTCACCATGTTCATGCATCATTCTATTATTATTTTACCATGTCCATGCATTATTATTTCATATTGCTATGTGCTTATGTGTATATATTCTACTTACATTTGCATATAGAAGTTGATGTATAACAGTACATAGTTCTTGGAAGCACTGTACAATAAAGTATGACTAGCAATGCTCAGCATCCATGCGGTATGGAGATGCTTTGAACAAAAGAGCCTAATCCTACTGACATCGACATCTGAATCCACTACTTTATCTAATGGGCGAATGCGGTTCCAAGCAAGAGATCCGAGTTTGCCTAAGTCTCTAAATGATTTCTTGGGTGATACCGAGTGGCGACTCCCTATTTCTCCTTCTTGAGTGAAGGGTTATAAGTGCATTTATGCCATCCTTGAACTCTTTCAGTACTCCCCTCACTACCCTATATTTTCCTGTAACAAGGAAAAAGGGCCAGTGATCCAAAGAGTGTCGAGTCGGACCCGTTGGCATCAATAAATAGTCTTTAATTCTTCAATCTAAATCACGCCTTTGAATATTAAAAATCTTCTTCTCAAATCCTTGCAAAATATGACTCTAAATGAATGATAATGAAGTAAAACACTATTGTGAAGTATATCTCCCCTCTAGGTCTATTAGCCTCTTATATATAACTCAAATTCATCCTTGCTTGAATTGGAGTAGAATTAGGCTTCAAGTAAACCAAATCCTAATAAAAATAGGACCTTGTATAGCCCTTCATCAGTAACACAACTTCATTCCAATTTTAATCCTAGAAAATAACTAAATGAACTCTAAATGTTCATATAAAAGTTATAGTCCTATCTCTTAGTTTTTAAAAAATTATTGAATCACTGCATTCTAATCTTTGTACCTCAATTTATGACCAAAATATTAAAGTATACACAATTTTGAGTTCAACAAGGAAGCATCGCATGGTCGTATTGTGCATTCGCACATCTGTGCACTAAATTCTCCATAACATCCTGAATGCATCACACAAATGTATTCTAAGCGATCTTCTTCTTTTAATCAACCAACCTCCACCACACGGCTATGCCGTCTTCATCGCACGACTATGTTGTCAAAGCTTTAAATCTTCTAGGCACTCAAACTTATCCACACAGTTATGGGCTGTGTGCTTCCATAGCATAGTTGTGCGATCTTCACTTTTTGACACTATAACAAATTTAAGCTCTTTTAACAATTTGTTCTCGAATGTTTTATGAATTTAACCTTCATTATACTTTCACATACAACATGAAATATATTTTTGACATACCTATCATATTACTAAATTAAACTAATATAAGAATTAATATTAAAACAAACCTAATTTATAAACAAATTATACAAAATAGCTGAAAAGCTTAACTAAATTAAAAGTTTTATATATATATATTAAATAAATGAACTTTAACAAGTAAAACTTTTTAAAAAATAGTTCAAAATAAACATTTTTATACATTTATCATATGCACTTGTAGAACAAGCCTAAAACAGTCTTTGGGTTTATTATGTCTAGATTCATTAAATTTAATAATATTAGATTCAATGAATGTGGTTATGACTATATTCATTTAATATTATTGTATCCAAATTCAACGATTTATACAGTAGCAGTTTACCTTTGTTAAAATTCCTATTCACTTTATATGTGTATCCTAAATGGATTTGGATAAATATATTTGTTCTAATTATATTAAAATAGAAGTCATTT
>CATIWM010610461.1:0-10235 GCA_949671775.1 Mallotus repandus | reverse complement strand
AACTGGAATAACCTCATTTGGATGTCTACAGAGAAAGTTATGCTCGAAATACGTAAACTGGTCAATCCAGAATCTTCTAGGCTTTTCATCCTGTGTCGAGTCGTTCTAGGGTGCCAAGTCGTTACAGAAGCTTTCTGTAACGAGTTGTTCCAAGCAAAATGACTCGTGCCAGTGCATAATCCTTCCAAATTGAGTTCTTTTGCTTTCCAACTTGCTTAAACCAATTTCAAGCCTTCTTTCAATGAAATTTGACCTAAAAACACATCAAAACAAACAAGGAAACCTAAAATGCATTTGGAAAACAAAACTAACATCCTAAGAACATAAAAACATAAAATCATATGCAAAATAAACAATATAGCTACTAAAATACTCCTAAATAAGTATGCATTTTTGCATTGCATCAACATGCAAGCCAAATTTCCTTCAAGATTGTTGTTCTTGACCCACATCCCATCTCTACTCTTCACTATGTTCTTTCTTCCTTTATTTTGTTTCAAAACATACAAGAGCTCAAGAGAAGTATTTTTCTCTTAATTATTTTGATGAGTCATGTTTGTAGTCCCTCTAATCTTGCCAACTCCTACTTCTCTTTTCTTTTTTTTAATCCTTAAATTTTTACTTCCTTTCACTTCCATCCTAATCCTAAGTCCTAATGTGTCAATTTGATCCTAAATCTCCTCCTTTATTTTTTTATTTCCTACTCACATATATGTATATATATACATTTATCAAAAATTAATAATATTATTATTATCATTATTTCTAAGTACCATATATAATATAGACAAGAGGTACAGTAAATGTTATATTTAACATTATTATCATTATTATTATTATTTTATTTACACCTTTCCATAATGATGATGAATTCCTCGGACATGGGTGTGATAGTGTATCTTGCCACAATCTCCACTTCTCTGTATAAATATTTTCCATCAATTAATAAGAAAAATATGAAGCTACTATTTTCTCAGTCTTCTCATTTGTTTATCATGCATGGTATCAAGAGCATAATCATCTTGGACCATAAATTTTTTCCCTGGTAAAACCAGCACTTTCAGAAACCCAATTTTTTTTTCTTCTTTCTCAATCTCAATGGCTTCTAACTTATCTTCTCCCATAACCAATAACTCTATCATCATTCATAACACCTAAGACCCAAAGAATCTCGTCCTTACCATTAATCTATCTAACATAACCAAATTATCCTCCATAAATTATCTTACCTAGAGTCTTTAAATCTAGTCCCTTCCTGAAGGTTATAATCTTCATCAGTACCTTCACGATACTTCTTCCCCACCTTTATTATCAATCACTACCAATGACGGCACCTCTCTAAATACAGCCTATCTTACCTGGAAATGATAAGATTTTCTAATCTTTAGTGCTCTTTTAGGTGCAATCTCTATCCCTCTACAACCACTTATTACTTGTACCACTACCTCTCATGAAGAGTGGCAAACCTTAGCTAACACATATGCCAAACTATCCTGTGGCCACATTAAGTAATTAAAAGAATAATTGGAGTGCTGCACCAAGGGATCCCAATCGATCAATAAATATATGTATACCATAAAAACTTGTGCAGACGAATTTGTTCTTCTTAGGAAACTGGTTGATAATAAAGATCTTATAGATTGAGTTCTTGAAGGACTTGATGATGTGTACAAATCTATTATTGACTTTGTTAATGCATGTGACACGCAAATTTATTTTGTTGAATTATATAAAAAAATTCTCAACAAAGAAGCCTCTCCTCAATCACATTCATCACCTCCCTTATTGCCACCAGCGATGGCGAATCCGATTGCACATCGTCCTCGCCCGAATTAGTGCCCAAAAAGCACTAGCCAACCACCACATGGTTCTCCTATTGCACTTTCTTCTACTAATCAACAATAACCCGAACCCTATTTTGGTTGTTGTTAAGCCTATGGTGTTCAAGGACACACTGCAAAATGATGTTCCATGTCTCAACTTATCACGCATCAACACACACCAGCTCCTCATCCATAGGGCAATCAAGGATATCGGTCACCCACACTATCTTAACCATGCACTAATCACGCTACTCTTGTCTCCACCACTTCTCCCTCTTGGCTACTTAACAGTAGGGCATCACACTATATTATATCTTACTTGAGTAATCTCTTACTGCATAGCCCATACCAAGGTTTTGATAATATCATGATCGGTGATGGTTCGGGTCTACAAATAACCCACATTGGTCCCATAATCTTACCCACCTCTTCTAAACTATTACGTTTAACAAATGTTCTTTGTGTTCCTTCTATGCAAAATAATTTAATTTCCATTTACCAATTTTGTACTACTAATGATGTCTCTATTGAATTCTCACCCTCTACTTTTCATGTGAAGGATCTAAGCATGGGGGCAATTCTTTTGACGGATATTCTTAAGATTGTGTATATGAGTGGCTGACTTCATATACTTTAACTCCTATATTACTCTCATTTTCTAGTGTCAATAGCACTTCGTCCGAGTGGCATTCTAGATTAGGTCATCCCCCTTTTGCTATTATGAAGTCCATTATTTCTAGATTTTCTTTGCCTTTGTCTAGTACGTTGTCTTCTTCAAATTATAATGCTTGTGCTTGTAATAAAAGTCATAAATTTCCTTTTTCTCGCATTCTATACTAACATCTTCTTATCCTCTTTAATTTTTTTAATGTATGGACATCCACAGTTTATTATGTTAATGGTTTTCAATACTATGTTATTTTTGTTAATCACTTTACATGATATATGTAATATTATCCACTCAAACGCAAACCTCATATGTATAATGTCTTTGTACGATTCAATGCATTAGTAGAAAACCATTTCAATCATCAAATTCCTACTCTTTATTCAGATAATGGTGGTCAATATCAAGCTTTTAAAGATCACATTTCTACAAATGGTATCTTTTATCTCACTATACCACCTTATACACCAGAACACAATGGTCTTTCTAAATAACATTACATATGCATTATTGAAACTGGACTTTCCTTTTTGACCCATGCATCCATGCCTCTGACATACTAGACCTATGCTTTCACTAGCGATGTTTATCTTATAAACTGGATGCCCACTCCAACACTTTCCTTCTCCTCTCCATTTGAATCACTTTTCTAATCCCCACCTAACTATGTAAAACTTCATGTGTTTGGTTGCTTATGTTATCCTTAGCTTTTTCCCTACTCCAAATATAAGCTTGACTCTCGTTCCACTCTATGTGTCTTCCTTGGTTACTCATTCACCCAAAGTGCATACATCTATCTTGATACATTAACTTTTAAACTCTACATTTCTCGTCTTATCAAATTCTTTGAAAATTCATTTCCTTTTGCCACTCAACAAACTCATCTCTCTCATCCAATAACAAATCTTCTTTCTAAATGGCTTCCACTAGTGTCCATTCTACCATAGTCACCTCACCCACTTAATTTGTCATCATCCTTGGAGCCCTTAAGCTAAGATCCATAAGATATTACCACACTAGTCGACCACCAATATCAATCAGTTAACCATTCTCATCCTGACCCTAACATAATTGAAACCACTCCCTCAATGGTCAACCACCCAAATCCCACGGTTGATCAATTACCACTAGAAACTCAACTCCTTAATTCTTCTACACAACCCAATCCTTCTACTTTTCCCACCCAGCCCTTTATTACTCATCCTATGACTACAAGAGTCAAAAACAACATTACCAAATCCTTAACCAAAATGAATCTCACCACAACTCTCTTTGAAACCATAAACATTGAACCCCATACAGTTACCCAAGCTCTCAAAGATCGAAAATGGTAACAGACTATGTCAGATGAGTTTGATGCTCTTGTTTGGAATGGAACCTAGGAACTTGTTCTATCTAACTCAGTGTAGAACATAGTAGGATATAAGTGGGTTTTTCGTATCAAACGCCTTCCTGATGGCTTTGTTGATAAGTACAAAGCTCATCTTATAGTGAAAGGATTTCATTAATGGCCTAGCGTTGACTACCATGATACGTTCAGTCCAATTATCAAGCCAATAACTATTCATCTAGTTTTAAGGTTGGCCATGAGCAGAGGTTGGCCCTTACGATAACTGGATGTTAATAATGCCTTCTTGCTTGGTCATCTCTCAGAGGATGTGTACATAGCTCAACCCCAAGGCTTTGTTGACAAAGACTATCCCACACATGTCTGCAAACTAAAGAAAGCTCTTTATGGTTTCAAATAAGCTCCCAGGGCCTGGTAGTATGAGCTATGACAATTTTTTCTTCAGTTAGGCTTTAACAACTCTCATGTTGACACTTCATTATTTGTTCTTCATTCTAGTAATATCAATATTTATCTTCTTGTCTATGTGGATGATATTATCAGTACAGGAAATCAATCTTCAATAGTACAACGATTTATTAATCTTCTTGCTAATCATTTCTATATTAAAGATATTAGTTCATTGTCTAATTTTCATGGCATGGAAGTCATCCACTCCAACTCAGGCTTGCTTCTCACTCAACACCGATACATTCTCAAACAAACATGATTGGCATAAAACCTATTGTCATACCTCTAGCCACTAATTTCACTCTATCTTTACATTCATGAACAACCTTGAAAGATCCAGCAGGATATAGAACACTAGTTGGCAGCTTATAGTATCTTTCCCTTAACGGAATAAATATTGCCTATATTATCAACAAACTTTCTCAGTACATGCATTGCCTAACATTAGATCACTAGAATGCCACTTACTTCACTATCTCAATAGTACAACATCATATGTGATGTGTGTAATATTTACATATTTTATGAGTTGAATTTTAATGATTTTTGAATTAATAAATAATATTATTTGGGTGGAATTTAAGTTTAAATAGGAATGATATTAGTATTAGTATTTAATTAAGATTTTATTGTTTAAAGCATATTTTAAGAAGTTTTGTTTAATATTAATTTATTTTCCTTTTTTGTAGTAAAGTCAAAAGAGGAAATCTAAAAAGAGTGAGGATTTGTGTTAACACAACATGCAACATGGCTTGTTAAACCATATCGAGCAAGGAATTGAGCAAAGTGGAAGCGACATGCCTTCATCAAGCCATGTGCCATACCGTGTGATTATCTGCCAAGCTAAAAGAAAAGAAAGCAATTCAACACAACATGTGACATGGCTTGACTAAGCTCGTGTAATCATCTAACAACTCAACCTGCAAGATGACACAACATTCAACATGGCTTGTTAAAGCCATGTCAAAATTAAAGGTTTTTTTACCTGATAAAGGAAAGAGAATTCAAGGGCAAAAAGGACTCTCATTAACCCTACCTTATAAAAGGAGATTAAAGAGATGTTTTAAAGGGGAATTTCGCACTCAAGAGGCAACAAACAAGTGTAAGCAAGGAATTTGCAAGGATTGAAGAAGATTTATCTTTATTTCTTCTTCATCTTTTATATCTTTCAATTATGTTTGATTGCTTCACCATAATTATGCGTGGCTAAAATTCCATTAGGGTTAAGGTTAGGAGTACCTATTCCATGATATGATTGAACACAAGAGCTTTATTATTTAATTTGATGTTAGTTAATTCTATATGCTGAGCTTAATGTCTTGTTATCATTCCAGGCTTGTTTGATTGCATGTTTATGGATAAATTCACCAACGAGAGTTAGGGAATTTATTATCTTAAGACTCATAGGACTTAGACCACTCAACCACGAGAGTAGGCGAGCTCTACGAGGAACCATGATAGTTGGCAGGGGTCTACGGTGATAAATTAATTATAGAGGAACTTAATGAGTTTAGATTAACTTCTTAACCATGAGAGTAGGTTAGACTTTAATATTTGCATGCTTAATTGAACTCGAGAGGGTCTTTAGGTATTTTAAAAAAATTACCCTTAACTGAAATCATTATTTTTGTTTGTCAAAGTGCTCATGATCAGATTGGAATAGTGAAACTAAACCAAGGCTCTTAGCTCTTTATTATTTTATTACAATTTAATTAGATTATTTTGTTTATTTTATTACAAAATTCACTTTTATTTAATTTACTAGCTGAGAATATAAGTGAAAATATCAGTACTCAATATACAGTCTTTGAGGGAATGATATCTTTTGTGCTATAATTCATGATTTGTGCGCTTGTGGGTTTTGAACGTAACAAGTTTTTGGCGCTATTGCAGGGGACTAGCAATATTGATATTAATTTAATTTTTAATTCTTTTAGACCTGTATTCTTTCTTTTAATCATACTTATTTTGCTTATTGATTTTTCAGGCTATTTTTGCTAGTTTGTGAACACTCGATCTAAGGGGACAAACTTAGAGAACAACCCAAAAATCAAAAAATTGTGCAAAAAAACTAGAAAGGTGTAAAAAAGACAAGCAAACAATGGCTGAAAATCAAGAGGCACAACTAGTTAGGAATCGTGGTCTTCAAGAATACACGATTCCTACCCCGGGAGACAACCGAAAAAGCATTGTAAGCCCTAACATAGATGCTAACACTTTTGAGATCAAATAAGCAATTATTCAAATGGTCTCACAATTCCAATTTGGAGGTCTCCTAAGTGAAGATCCTAATGCCCATTTAGCTCAATTTTTGGAGATTTATGACACTTTCAAGATGAATGGGGTTAGTCCGGATGTAATAAATCTTAGGCTATTCCCTTTCTCTTTAAGGGACAAAGCCAAGTTATGGTTGCACTCTCTTGCACCACAATCCATTAATTCTATGGATGTGTTGTCAAAGACATTTTTGAGCAAGTATTTTTTGCAAGGAAAGACAATAAAGTTCAGACAATAGATCACAAGCTTCACTCAACACAATGGTGAATCCTTATATGAAGCTTGGGAGCATTTCAAAGACTTATAATGCTAATGCCCACATCACGGAGTTCCACAATGGCTGCTCATTCAAACTTTTTACCAAGGACTCACTGAGCCAATGAGGATCACCATAGATGCTACAGCTCAAGGCTCATTCATGAGCAAGACACTCAATGATGCATATAATCTACTTGAAACTATAACATCTAACAATTATCAATGGCATGGAGAAAGAAGTGCACCAAATAGAGTTATTAAAATGCATGAGATGGATGCTTAGAATCTTTTAAATGGAAAGATAGACATGTTCACAAAGAACTTAGAAGCTACAACCAAGGCACTTAATCCTATGTTTGTGTATGTGTGTGAACAATGTAGAGGGGGCCATTCAATAATGGAATGTTAGGGGACTTTTTACTCTCCAAAAACTTTAATTGATTAACTCAATGCTTTGAACAACTATCAAAGAGGATAAGAGAACCCTTACTCTAACACATACAATCCGGGATAACAACATCACCCTAATTTCTCATGGTCTAATCAAGGGGAAGTGCAAGATGCCAACCAAGGATTCAAGCAACCCTTACCTGGCCTCCAACAAAAGAATACTTTGCATCAACAATATGAGAATAAACCTAACCTTGAGAGCATGATGGAGAAGTTTCTTAAAGTTCAAGAGGAGCAAAATGAGGCTATCATGAATCTAACATCTCAAGTTGCATCCTAAGCATCTCAAATTAATAAACTCTTTGTGCATGGAAAGATGTTAGAGAATAAAATTGCTTCACAAGCTTGTGCATATAATTTTTAACAACTGAGTAAACTTCCTAGTCAACCCAAGAACCCAAGAGAGCAAGTGAATACAATAATGCTTTGAAGTGGGAAGCAACTACCCGAGGTGGGAATCAAAATGGAAGAAGAAAATGTTACAAAGGATGTTCACAAGGAAGAAAAGGAATCAAAGAAAGAAGAGGTGCCTAAAACTATTAGTCCATTACTACCTTTCCCTCAAAGGCAACAAAGGACCAAAAATGACAAACATTTTAAGAAGTTTTTGAAAGCATTCCAGCAACTCAAGCTCAACCTCAACATACTAATTTTGGATGTGATCAACGTGATGCCCGCCTATGCAAAGTTCCTAAAAGTCATCATTTCACACAAGCAAAAGTGGGAAGATCATGAAACTATTCTTATCAGTGAGGAGTGCAGTGCTATAATTCAAAATAATCTTCCATTAAAGCTAAAAGATCCAGGGAGTATTACTATTCCTTGCACAATTGGGAATGAGTTTATAGGTAAGTCTTTATATGACTTAGGAATAAGTGTAAGCATAATGTCTCTTTTTTTTTCAGAAGTTTGAAGATAGGAGAGCCACAACCAACAACAGCATCACTACAACTAGCAGATAGGTCCATCGTCTATCCTTATGGAATCTTAGAAGATGTGCCCGTTAAAGTTGAAGACTATTATATGCCAGGTGATTTTGTCATTCTAGAGATGGAAGAGGACCTTCAAATTCCAATCATTTTAGAGCGTCATTTCCTTGCTACCGCTGGTGCAATTATTGATGTCAAATATGGAAAAATTACTCTGGATATAGGAGAAGAAAAAGTGGCGTTTGATGTCTTCAAGAAGCCACAACAATCCCCATCAATGACTTATTATTTTTGGGTGGATGTAGTTGAGAATTATGCTGAAGATGTTCTTCCACAAGTTCCCAAAGAGCCACTTAAAATGTGCTTCATTCATGATATTAAGGAGGTGAAGGCAACCAATAAAGTTAAAAAAAAAAAGGCATTTAGAGAAAGATACTAAAGAGTGGCGAATTGAAAGTGCTAGAAAGGATCTAAATTTTAAGAATTGTTCGTCCTCTTTTCTAGTGTCAAGTAAAAGAGCTCAAGTGGGGGAGGATTAATCTTTAATTAATACCCCATAATGATCAAATAGGAATTCGGTCAAGCTAAAGACCTAAAACTAGAGCTAATTAGAAGGCAACCCAATAATTTTTCCATTTGTTTATCTTATTTTTCTTATTTTTTTATTTTATCTTTACATTATTTTAACTTTTATGCTTGATTTTTCCTTTATTTCTTTTAATTTTTCATCCTTTTACTTAGGTTCATATTGCATAGCGAAAGGAGAGCAAGAAGGTGGCAAATAGGATGTTATAGGCGTGTGGCAAATAGGACGTTATAGGTGTGTCACATTTTCACCAGAGAGGCAAGATCAGGAGCACCAGATCGTCATGCCATGTTGATTCAAACATTTGATCCAGAACATCACACGTCGTTGGACACGACATATACATGTCGTGCCATGTCATTGCATTTTTGACATGGTTTCGCACACGGTATGTTGCTTTCCATTTTCCTCGTCTAGTACAGAATGTCACATAGTATCGCGCACAGTATTAACATGTCGTGTGGGTTTTACCCATTCATCCCGAACACCATACCAAGCCGAGTCACGTCCCTTTCCTTATGGCATGTCATCTTATATGGCATCTTCAAGCCATGTGAGCTCACCTTTTCCCATTGTTCTTTCAGGCAGAACATTGTGTGATGACAACCATGGAAAAAAGAGCAATATTTATTTTCTTTTTCTTTATTTTCTTTTTTTTTTTGCATGAGTTTTGAGTCACTTGGTCCAATGCCATTGATAGCTTGTGTGTGTCGTGGTGCTGTGTCTTTATCATTCTTTTTTTTTTTTTGGTTTTTATTGTTAAAGTTCATTGTCATTTACTTTATGCTTTTTATTTATTTTTATTTTCATATAAAAAAATAAAAAAACATATATAATAAAAATAATATATATTAGGTGATCATTTAGTATTCATTAATCTTCAACTTGGTTGACCATATTTTTGTTTCGCTTGTCCAAAAAAAATTTTATCACCTTGTTTTGCAAAATAGTTGCTCAATTGCAATTAAAGATGAATGGTGTCTAAGTTTTCAATTTAATTCAATTATCAAACTATTTAATGGTTTATTAATTAAGAAAGTTGTACATATTCATTATGCACGAAAAATTAGTTCTTATTACCTAAGCATCGATTTAGAGATTGAATTTGAGCATTCATTTAGGAGAGAGCGCATGATGGTTTGTAAAAAAAAGAAAAAAAAAGAAAGGCAAGATGGAGCGCAAAACGCATGTAGATAGCGGGGTTTAGCGCGCGCCCAAGTTTATTGCAACCGCGACACTGTTTGAGCTCAGGGCTCTAGGGAACACACTAACCACTGTCACAAAGACATGGCATGGAGATGAGGAGTCGCCACCCAGGGTAATAACTGAGACAAATCGAAAGTGGTGGTAACTCGATTCTCTAATACAAGCTAGCACCACAACCAGGAGTTCTGGATACGGAATAACAACTTCTTTTAGTCTTGTGTTCATTTAGATTTATTTTATT
>CATIWM010610448.1:0-15413 GCA_949671775.1 Mallotus repandus | reverse complement strand
ATAGCAAGTAACTTCTTTGATTTTCTTCTTACCATCTCCTTCATACTTCTTATTGAAGTCTCTTATTCTTGATGAATTTTTCTTTCTCAAGAACTTTTTGAAACTTCTAGTGAGCATGGCAACTTCATCATCTTCATCACTAGAACCTTTATTATTTTCTTCTTCACTTTCTTCTTGTGAAGCCTTTAGTGCTATGCTCTTTTTCTTTTCTTCCTTCTCTTCTTGCTCTTCACCTTTTTGTTTTATGGTAAGCTCATGTGTAAGAAGCTTTCCAATAAGCACATCGGTTGAAAGAGTAGTAAGATCTTGAGCTTCCTCAATTAAAGTAACTCAAGATTCCCAATCCTTCTTAGGTAGGATTCTTAGAATCTTGTTGTTTACTTCTTCCTTAGTAAAATATTTACCAAGTTTCTTGAGGGTGGTGACAACAGCATTAAGGCGATTTTTCATCTCAATGATTGATTCTTGAGGCTTCATCTTGAAGAGTTCATACTCATACATATGGAGTTGAACCTTTTTTCTTCTAATTTAAACATTTCCTTCATAATGATTTTCCAAGGTTTCCCACATTTCTTTAACCGAAGTGTAATGTTGAAGCTTGCCTCCTTCTTCTCTTGACATGAAAGAGACTAAAGTGATCATAGCCTTTTTATTTTTGTGATTTCTTTTTTGTTGAGTAGCGTTCCAATCATCTCTTGGAACTTTAATAATCACATTATCAATTGTAGCTTTGGGTGGTTCCTAACCTTTTTGAACAATATCCCAAAGTTTGATGGGATCACAATCAAGATAGAGCTCTATTTTAAAATTCCAATGAGGGTAGTCACTTCCATCAAAGAAAGGTCTAAGAGAAGAGATGTTTTCACTCCCCATAATCTGGTATTCTAACAATGAAGTACCTAGAATTCAAGCTCTGATACCAAATGAAAATGCCCTAAAGGGGGGGTTGAATAGAGCTATCGATTTCAAATCCAAATCAAAACTTAAAAAAAATTTGAAAGAATGTTGAGAAGGAAGAATGACAAACACAAGAATTTAAGGAGTTCGGATTCTCAACAATCCTACGTCTCTACCTAACTTATCCCCAAGTTAGAATTTTCAATCACCCACAATCTTATTTAAAAGATTGAGATTACACAAGAGTTTAAGGCTCACTCTTACAATCTTACAAATACGAGTTTCTAGGCTCACTCTAAAACCAATTTCCAAGTATTTTAATGGCTAAACACTTAAACTAATTCCTTTAGAAATAAATCTCACTTCTCTTCTAATCTATCCCAAGACTTAGATGAAGTAGAAATTCTATTTCTAACACATAACCTACTCTCACAAGAGTTAATGAAACTAAGAATGAATAAATTGAAAGTTTGAGAGCTTTGATGAATGCTTAAAAGAGAATGAATGATAAACAAGTTTCTTAAACCTTCAATTGAACTCAAGGAAGTGTTTATATAGATAAACACTCAAAAATATGGTTGTTGGAGGTATTAAACATGTCTCCAACATCTCTTATTTATTTTTGAATCAATTTAGACTTGTTGCAGCTGTTATGATGCTCACGGCCATGATGGGAGGTGTCACGATCGTGAGGGTCAATAATATAGTTGTTGCCTTTGAAAATATGTCAAAAATGACCATTTGGAGCTATCAGAACTACCCTCACTAGCATGTCATGATTGTGATGCCAGACTGTGAGTGGCTCAGAGTTTTTGCACTCTCTTAAATGCTATCAGGTCTGTTCATCACGATCTTAGTCACGATCGTGATGGTAGACCATGAGCAGCTCAGAATCAGCCCTATCTTCCTTCATGAAAGTTGTATATATTTGTCTTATCTTTCCATATTATTTTTAATCACCTTAATTGGACATCTTTAGCTTGAGATATTGTTGAAATACTAAGAGCTACTCAACTTAAGATGAAGGTTGCATATGCTTACTTCGACTGAAGTTTTGCATATCCAAATAAGCTTAGATTTTGACAAGTAAGCTCAATTCAGAAAGCTTAAGATGTCTACTTCAAATGTTAAGAAGATAACTTTCTCATTATAAAGCTTTAAGGATGTCATAACCCTTCTTGAATCTTAGAGGTTGAATTAGTCCAAAAGCATGCTTAACTATATTTGATTTCCATGTTAATCCTAGCTTATACACTCTTAAACAAACATATTAAATGCTCAAACTTAAGTTTTTTAAGATCAAAATCAAGATTGATTAATGCTAAGGCCAACATAATTCATTACTCAGCTTTTAAGAGCATTTGCAGTGCTCGTGGTAGTGGTTGAAGACAACTGTGGAGAAAGTGATGATCTTTTTTATGGAGACATTGCATCGAGTAAGTGGTGGTTGTGGTGGTGGTGGGTTTAGAATTAGCAACAGAATGTCCAACTTTCAAATCAAGCTCAATCATTTTAAAAGATTTCAAGAATATGCATTCCATGGTGGCAAAGGTTGAATGTTCAATTTTCAATCATCGTTAAAAAGGATGAAATCAATAAAAAATAAAAGTTGAGCAACTCAATTCATCAAAATAAATGATTAGGGACCAAAAGTGGAAAATCTTGAAAAGTCTTAGAACCAAATAAGTTTTGCCATTTTGAACGGTGTTTTGAAAATTGGACGGCAGAATGTCCAATTTTCAAATCACCATTAAAAAGGGATGAAATCAATAAAAAATAAAAGTTGAGGGACTTAATTCATTGAAATAAAAGAAAAGGGACCAACCATAGAAAACCCAAAAAGTTCGAGGACCAAATAATGGATTTTGCCTAAAATTTATCAATAAGAGCATTATAATTCTACACTTATTTTATCAAACTTTGGCATACATATGTACATATGTATATGTGAAACTAGAAACTCAACCCTTTAGTTTTAATTTCTTCTATGGCAGTTTGATTATGATTTTATTTTTTGTTAATATTTTGAGTTTTGAGTTTTTCTTTGGGATAATGACTCCGTTAGTTCTAAAAGTTATACCAATTTTTTAATTACGTCCTATAAGATTTAAGTTTTTCAATTGATTTCATGAACTTTTTATAAATTACATCATTAGTCCTAAGCTGTTAAAGTTGACAGATTTGGTTGACATGTGAGTTACTCCTTAAATCTCCTTCAAATTTACTAATGACTTGTCAATCATGCTTTTAAGTTTCAAAACACATCATGCCACCTCATAAAAATATGAGATCTGAATCAAAATTTGTTTTAGAATTCAAGTTCAACCCAAGTGAGTACTTCCTCTTGGTTTTAACCCTATTAACTCCAAGCCCTCTTCTCTCCTTCAACAGCTTTTTAAATTTGATGTATTTCTTTAAAATAAACTCTTTCAACACATCTGCAACACTAAAAATGTTGGAGCTCAAAAATTAAAAAGCAGCGTATATTTTATTTTAGCTAAGAACTAGGATAAATATACTGAACCCAAATGAAAGAATTATTATGTAAGCTACCTTCAAAACTAATAAGTTGATATACTTGACCTATAAGCAATGTATCATCAGGTTGAAGAAGCATAAGCTGCTTTAATGGCAAACCATTTTCTATTTTCATAATTGGATATATAATTAAATGTGCCAATATAATGACTAGGATTTTAATTCATGATTTGATGGGCATTGACAAACTAGTAAATCCTCTTGATCTTGTTCCTCAAATTTTGAATCACAATAGTTGCTACTTCTATAGGTTGACAATTTCCTATATCTCTCAGAACCTGCCAAAAAATAATAATAAATTGAAAAAAGAAGAAGAATAAGAAGAAGGTGTTACTTTTAATTGTTTTTATAGTTAAAGTTGTAGGTTGTATGGAAAATGAATTAATAAATGCTGAGGATGGTTCACATTCAAAGTGTATGACAAGAATCTAGAGATGTGACTAAGAGATTGACCAAAGATTGAGGACAAATTTTTAAAAAAAGGCCATTAAAAGACCTGGAACAATAAGTTTGTATAATTCTTTTGCAATTCAATAATCAGAGGCTGAAAAGAAGGTAAAAAATTAAGACCTTTTTTATTTAGGCTAGAGGTGACAGAAATAAGGGTGTTGGTGGGTGGTGTGGGTTAAAAGATGGTTGCATGATGACATGGCATATTTTTACAAGGTGGCATGATTTGTTTTGAAGTTTAGAAGCAGTACTGACATGTCATCAGTTAGTTTGAAGGAGATTTGACGAGTAAGTGACAGTCAGCCAAATCTGTCAACTTTGACGGCCTAGGACTAACGATACAACTTATAAAAAGCTCATGAACTCAATTGAAAAACTTAAATCTTATAGGACTTAATTGAAAAATCGATATAACTTTTAGGATTGACGAAGTCATTATCCCTTTTTCTTTTTATTCCAATTTTATTATCAGACTAACCATATTGCTCACTTTCTAGTTCTTGTGTATACTACTTATCTCTTATTTTTATCTCTTTTTATGTAAAAAATATATTATTAACACGCACAACATAAGTAGTTGAAATAGTAACATAAACACATATAAATAAAATTTTTCGTAATTGATGGATGAAAAGTTGTAATCTGGTAATATAATTCAGGTTAAAGTTTGATTTTTACCTTCTTTCTTATTTAAAAAATTATATATATTTTTTATCTTTATTTTATCTTTTTTGCTCTTATCAAAAAAATATAATGTCAATGGTGAGGAATCAAGCCCAAACAACTAAAATTTTAAGAAGTACTCCCACATTCAGCACTTGCAACTAACACTTTCAAAATCCAAAATAAACTACAACAAAACACTTTCAATAGGAACATTAAAGACAGACAACAACCTCAAAACAATCACAAGATCCAATTAAATAACGACTAAACAAATTGCTCACTATTATCATAAGTCATATTTTATTTTATTTTTTTCAAAACTTATACTTTCAAGGAGTATATAGGAACCTACATAACTAGCAGCATGACCGAATTAAATCCACTTGTAAACTATTTGAGATCCACCAGAAAAATTTTGAAATTGACTCGATTACTACTGAGTTGAGCTCGAATTCAAACTACTCGAATAGGCTATCAAATCGAGTTTAAACTTTTAAATATGTGACTTGATAATTTCACGGGTTTAATCCAACCTAATTGAGCTTATGTATATTTAGTATTTTACCCTTTAATTTTAATATAATTATAAATATATTTTGTCGAATCAAGTCGAGTTCGAGCTCAAGTTGAGTTTGAATATTTTAAAATATATATTTTAAAATTTAAAAAATTTTATTTAACTAATTGAGTCAAGCTCGAATATATGAATTATTTAATTGATCTAGTCGTGCTCAATCTTTAAAAAAAAGAGTTTGATCAAGTACGAACTTTGAATTTAAAAATCAAGTTGAGTTAGAACTTAACAGTGTATCGACTCGAATCCACTTTATTACACCTCAATACACAGCCGACCATTGTGAAGAAATATTAGATAAGTCACACTTTTTTTTGAAAAAGATAAGTCGCACCATTTAATACTGCCCCAGAGATGCTGATCCTGTGTGGATGGTAAGCGAATTGATGTGTGTAATATTTACATATGTTTAGAGTTGAATTTTTAATGGATTTTGAATAATAAATTGGTTTAATTTGGGTAGAATTTGAGCTTTATTAAGAAATATTATGTTTCCTATTCTATTTAGGATTCTATTGTTTTTTTTTTAATTCTAGTCAAATCAAGTGTTTCTTTTTTAAGTGCCTAATATAGGTTTCCCTTTTGTAGGATATTTAGTAAGGAATTCCATATTGAGCAAGGAAAAGGTCCACATGGCTTGAGACATGGCCATGTTGCAAGCCATGTAGCGTTCTGTTCCACCTGAAAATTTGAAGAAATATCTACACAGTTCAAGACACGACCATGACTAAAACCGTACTCAAACCATGTGAGCATTAAGAATTCAACTCAAGAAGGAACACGACCATGATCAAAGCCATGCCATAATGCCACCAATGTGACACCACATGAGACACGGCCATGTCAAACAAAAGGAAGATTTTCCTACTCAAAAAGGAAAAGGAGTTCAAGGGCGTTTAGGGTTTTATCAAGTTTTCCTATATAAAGAGGCATTAAAAAGGTTTATAGGGGGGATTCATTCTACATTCTAAAAGCCACAAACAAGAGCTTGAGAAGGCGAACAAGGGTTTGAAGATTGAAGCGGCACTTAAACAAGTTTTATCTATTCTTCTTCTTCGTTCTCTTATTATTGATTTTATTGTTTATAGAATTATGTGTGCCTAAACTCTTTTTAGGGTTT
Source organism: Mallotus repandus (assembly GCA_949671775.1). NCBI lineage: Eukaryota > Viridiplantae > Streptophyta > Magnoliopsida > Malpighiales > Euphorbiaceae > Mallotus > Mallotus repandus. Next base: position 9,168 of record CATIWM010610448.1, on the reverse strand, counting down.
AGGCAAGGAGCAGCTATTCTATAATGTGATTGAACACAAGCCTTTTACTAATTTGAATTTTAGTTAATTCTATGCGTTGAGCTTAATGTCTTGTTATCATTCCATGTCTGTTTGATTGCATGTTTATGGGTAGATTCACCAATGAGAGTTAGGAAAATTTATCAGCTTAAGACTCATAGGACTTAGACCACTCAACCACGAGAGTAGGCGAGCTCTACGAGGAACCTTGACAGTAGGCAGGGTCTACAGTGGTAAATTAATTGTTAAGGAACTTAATGAGTTTTGATTAGCTTCTTAATCACGATAGTAGGTTAAACTTTAATCTTAACATTCTTAATTGAACTCAAAAGAGTCGTTAGGTATTTTAGAACAATTACCCTTAGTTGAAGTCAATGTGTTTGATAATTAAGTGTTCATGATTTGATTGGAATAGTGAAACTAAACCTAAGCTCTATGTTTTAATTATTTGATTTTCTTTTAGTTTAATTAATTTAGATTTATATTTTATTTTTTAAATCATTTTTATTTGATTTACTATCTAAGATCATAAGTAAAAATATTAGTGCTCAATATTCAATCCTTGTGGGAATGATATCTTTTATACTATAATTCATGTTTTGTGCGCTTGCAAGTTTTGAACATAACACAAATTAAGAAAAAGTGTTGGACATGTATAATATTTGTAGGATCAGCAAAAGAAGAAGAGGAGGAGGAACTAAAACGAAGGTATAATACATCCATGTTGGCATACATATTGGACATGTATAATATATGTAGCACAAACGTATCATAAAGGTATGGAGACCATGTTGGCCTCATATTGGGACTTCTGAACACGCAAAAGAAATATTCAATAACCTTTGAGCGCAATTTTTTTCTTAATATTGAAATCATGTTTATCTGTCAATTTTTAATCTAACTTATTTTATATAAAAGTCTAATTTATTATGACTTTATAATTGCATTCCCCTTGTTAATAATTACACTCCATTTTGACTTTATTTACAATTTAAATGACTTAATTGTTCTTAATTAAAAATAATTATATTTTATTATTTAATTAATATATGAAAAATGTAATTTTTGAACAATCAATATGAACTTAAAAATTATTTAATTATTTGTACATAATGAAAATTTAATAAATTGAATGCAAATAATTTACTTTAATTTAACAGTTTTTATATTCTAATCACTAAGTATTATTTTTTTGAGAGGATTGATACTTTCATGAATTTGTTATGGTAGTTTATAATGTGTTCAACTTATATTGCTAAAGGTTTATTAAAACGGTTATATTTTTTATTAATTTAGTTATGTAATATTTATTTTTATTTTTTAGTTGTATTAACATTTTAAGTGTTTATACATGATATAAAAAATTTTGATGATAAGTTTATTCTAATTTTTCTTTAAATTTTTGATAAAGTGGTAGAATATAATACTAAAAATATTACATGTATTGAAAAATTATTATAAAATAAAATAATTAAAAGAAATATTTTACAAATATTAATTAGATTAATAAAATAAAATTATTTGATGGAAAGTAATGAAGTGATTATCTCTAATATAAATATTAAAGTAGAGTGCAATTTATAAATGGAGGAGCGTGCAATAATCTCTATCAAAGTTCAATAATTACAATAAAAAGTAAATATTGAAGATGAGGATATATGTGTCATTTTTACTCTAAAAATTAATAATGGAGCATGGATATAAACTATTAGAGTGTAAAAGTCATAATCCATAATGTATTACTGATATTAATGATTATAATTAAATAATAATTAATTTAGACTCCATTTGTTTGTGAAAAATATTCTTCCAAAAAATATTTTCCCTTATTTTTTAGTGTTTGGATTACCAAAGAAAATAAGTCAAAGAAAAATAAATTGTTAGTCAAAGGAAAATAACTTCAAAATAAGGGAAAATGATTTGACCAAATGCACTATTTCACCCCTGAACTTTGCCAAATTACTAGATCTCACCCCTAGACATTTATTTTATTCTATATCACCTTTAAACTATTATTTTTCTTCTATTTAACCTCTAAAAATGTAATTTACTTATAATAATCAATCATGGGACACCACGTTTGATTAGACCATGAGTTCAAACTAAATGAGCAGCATGAATTATAAAAAATGGACCTATGGCAGTCCAGTCATCATCTTCTTTGATTCTTCTTACTCATTGCCCTCATTAAAGAATAAAATTGATTTTAACCTTTTGGTCTCTTAGCAGCTGAGTGAAGAACTGAAATCAAATTGAAACTCCCATCTAAACTCAAAAACTTCATCGTTGCAGAAGAAAAAGCTCTTTCTCTCCTTCAATTTTCATCTTTCGTCAATCTGGCATGCAGCAACCATAGAGATCCAGAATACAAGCTCCTAATTTGTCAGTATGGTGAAGTGGCACTGTTGAAGATATCTTGGATGAAGGTTTTTTGGGTATAGAAACTATAGGGTAAATGGTTATTAAAATAATGGCTCTTTATTCCAAATTTTGAGGGTGTTTTTGTGCATGTTTGTTTTGTTTTTTGATTTGAGGTTTTTTTGCTTTGATTCAAAATGTAGGGGCTTGCAATTACTTTATATGGTTTGATCCTTCAATGGGTAAGCAAGCAAAAAATGTGATTTTAGGTTTATTGAAAAGAATGAAGCAAGAAACGTGATTTTAGGTTTTTTTAAAAGAATTAAAGAGGTTGAAACTGATAGAGATGGAGAAAAAGCAAGGAAAAGCCACCATCATTTTATGTTTATAAGAATAGTTATTGTTTTGATTCTATTTATAGCATGTATAATGTAACAGGATGATGTGTTTGGTGTAGATTTGTTGTTAACTTGTAGTTTAGAGGTTATGTAATAGGTTGCATTTTGGGTTAACTGTTGTTAACATTTCAGGTTATATAAGATTGGTCTGAACATATGTTTCTTTGACTATATCCTATTAAGTTTAATGAAATGTTTAAGTTAGTAATGAAAAGGGAAACTTATTGTTCATTTCAGGTGAATCAAAATTGTTCAAAAACTCAAAATAGCCTAAACACATAATTATCAAAGTTTTACATTTTCTATAACATAACACAAAGTACACAAAAGTTCCAGTAATACCATAATATATTAAAAGCATCCAAAAGCATAAACATATATATAGACATGGTATGTGTTTATACAGTGATAGATTTTAAAGGCACTGTCACGTGTTTAATTGTTCCATTACCATATATACTAGGCACCAAAAAGTACTTCTGCCAAATACAACAGGCGTAAACCTATCTAAGCTTCCTTAAAGTTTATAGGTTGTAAAATACATAAAGATTAAACTAAACATTGCTTCTGGTATTGCTTCCTGAACTTTGACTTAGGATATTGCCTGCAATGTTGCCCAGCCTCATAGTGTCCCTTTGTTTTTGAAGTTGCCTTGAAGTAATGGCTGATTTGCCATTCCATCTTAGACCTGGTGGTTTGAAGCCCAAGTCCCTAATAATGTTTGATGATTTGGTTAACTCAGAAAGCATGTGTATCACTCTCGTTGTTGGTCTTCCATACTGCATATAAATAGCAATAATCATCTTACATAATGTATAGTCTGATTCAGATACTAGTTAAATTGACTTAATCACTTACATTCTTAACTAACATGCCTTTTTCTATAACAAAAAGTCCAAAACCACATCCACCCCTTCTAGCTTCAAAAGAAATTATTGGAGCAATATATATATTCATATATGTTGCTTTAGTAGAAGATTCATTTGATTTATTCTTAACACCCACACGAACACCCCTACCCCTTCCAACAGCTCTGCCTTTTCTTATATTAGCCCTCTTTACACCTCTAGCTCTAGCAACTACTCTCTGGGTTCTAATACCACCCGTTACTCCAAAATCATTTCCAATTGCAGTTTACTAGCAAAATTACACAACTTTGTCCACTTATACACAACAACACATAATTACAGTCTTATAGCACCCAATTACACATCATCCAAAACACACACAAAAAAAAGTTAATCAACTTAACGTACCTGTCCACTAGTAGCAACTCCACTTGAAGTTACAGCTTATGTGTCAATGGTACTTGACATTGTTGTGCTCCTTAGTGTGCTCTGAGGAACCTAAAATTAGCAACTCAATCTAGCACATAAACAATGCTTTTGACTGCGTGCATAAAACCATCAAACAAACAAAAAAAATACATCAAATTTGGGGCACTTAAGTTATCTGCAGCATATTCAACATTCATATCATGAGCTCTTTCCACATTTGCATTGCAATTCTGATAAACAGCTTGTAAGTAAAACTAACTCCACACCACTTAATTCATATAACAATAAATAAGCATTTTTTCTTTAAAAAATAATAAGTGTGATTGCAAAATTTAACAAACCTCTTGCCTTGGTTGACCTCTTGTAGGACAGCCTTGCTTATTATACCCTTTTGTGTGGCACAATGAACATGTCATCTTCACTCCACTTTTGGATAGTTTCCCACTCTTTTCTTTCTTTGGTTCACTCTTATCTCTTCTCCTTTTTAGCTTTGGCCTTCCAGGTTTCTTGACAATTTCAGGAGGCTCAATTATTGGATAGTTTGATTTGGGCCCTAATAAAACCCCCTAACTAGCTATATGACAATGGCATATGCTTTTTTGAATGTCTCTTTATTATATCACTTAGACACAAATTGGTCAAGATTCATTTTGCGAAAAAACATTGCATATATTGCATGTGCACATGGTATTCCTTTTAGTTCCCAATACCTGCATGAACATGTGTTTCTTGATAAATCCACTATGTGACCATACTTGCCTTCTTAAATCTCAAACCCATCTTGGCCATTAAATATTACATTGCAATTGGCTGCCTGTATTTTGTTATAATCCAACTTCTCTTGTGCTATTAGAGAAATATTAATCACCCACTTTGATGAAAACTCTCTCAATACTCTTATTTGCTCCATGACTTTCTTTCGTACCTCCTCCAACATTGATCTTATAGTCATAAATCTTACTTCTAAAATCCATGAGTTGAAGGTCTTGAACATGTTATTCCCTTCTGCATCAAACATGTTATTCCCTTTTACATCGCACTTGGTCTCAGTCCCAATGAAGGCTCCATACCAATTTTGATGTGGCTAACACAGTAGCTCTTCAATAATTCCAATGCCAAACTTATTCATCTTCTTTAGATTATCCTTAAATTCAGCCTCAAATTTTGAGTATGCGCATTCCGATAATTTTTTTCTTCTTTCTTCCCCTCTCCTTTTTTAGCTCACACATTCTATGCTCAGTTTCAAGTAGTACTTATGGACAACCCCCATTAAATCCTTACACATTTTCAAATATAAATCACATAAGTTAGTTTGACATAACAGCTAATAAAACAACATCATATAAATAAAGTAATAGAGTGAATTTACCTTTTGCATGTATGTGACCATGACAAGTCCTTTTCCATCACCCAAAAGCAAATAAGCTTGTAAATGTTGAATGAACCACTTCCAATTGCATTTATTCTCTATTTCAACAATCATCCACGCAAAAGGAAACATTTGATTATTACGATCTTTAGATATAGCACATAGCAATTGACCTTTGCAAGGACCCTTAAAAAAACACCCATCCAACCCAATAATCTTTCTACAACCTACCTTGAATCCTTCTTTCATAGCATTAAAACAAACATAGAATCTTTTGAATTTATGTTTCCCTTGCTCACTACCCCTTTCACACTCAATAAAGCAAGTTGTGCCTGGATTAGACTGATTAATTTCAGCAACATAATCTTGCATACTAGCATATTTAGCTATAGGGTCACCCATTGCCTCTGACAGCACCTTGATCTTAGCCCTTCTACACACACTCATCGAAACATAAATCTTCAAATCCTGCTTAACTAGATCAACCAATTACCTAATCTTAATTCCAGGCTGAGATATAATTCTTTGCTTATATTTTATGGCAATGTAATTTGTATTATATTGAAAGGTTCTATTATACCTTAAACAGGCATGCACAGGGTTATAAGTTTTAATTATAAAGTTCTTGCTCTTTGAATCAAGCCCTGCATAAAAAGCCCAATTGCACCCATCTTCTTTGCATTTTGCCCTAACTTTAGTTGGCTCATTTGGCTTTATATCAACTTAATACCCTTCAAGATAGCATATTTATAGATAGCATCTCTAAATTGTTTGACATTAATAAAAATCATACCTAGTTGCCATATGGGCATCTCAGTAGCTGGATTGAAGTAAACATGTGAGCTTGGTCTTCTTTGGGTCTACTCTCCTTCTTCATCATCAAAAACAAATTTAACATCACTACCATGATTGTCACAATCATAATAAGGTTCATCTCCTCATACTTGGCCTTCAGAGCCTTGTCTCCCTAAATTTTCATACCCTGTGTCAACACCAGTTTCACCTAAAAGTACCTCATCAACAAATTCAGGTGCTCTCCTTCTTTGTAAGTTCACTTGAAATTGTCTTGCACCCTCTCTAATAGCTCTCTCTTCTTCATCATGATCATTGCAAACCTCATCATGTACCAGATCATCATTGAGCCTAATCTCTTCACTATTAGAGCTACTTTCACTTATATTTCCACAAATAAAGCCTTCATCTTCTTCTAAGCCTTCTTCTTCTTCCTCTAAGCCTCCTTCTTCTTCTTCTAAGCCTCCTTCTTCTTCTTCTAAGCCTTCCTATTCTTTTATATAATCTTCATCTTTTGTATCACTTCCCTCGACACCCTGACTTGCCCTAGATTTGTGCTCTGCAGATGCATTGACTGCGGTAGATATAGCATTTTGGCTAGCAAGTACAGGCACATCTACCACATGGTTAATAAAAAGCTGCAGAGTCTCCCCATCTTTACAACTATTGCCTATTTCTAGGAGGACAGAGTCACTGTCTATGTAAATGAACTTCCCACCCTTTTTTGGCTTATAATACACCCCTTCTGCAGTAGTGTAACCAAAACTTCTAGTATATCACATCAACTTGGGTAAACTAAGTCTATCACTGTCTAAGTACTCGACCCCAATCTTACCCCGAACATAATGAGCAGTTGGATGCCAAACTATTTTACCCCCATGGTGCCACTTTAGCCGTAAGCCTTATCTTCCATTCTGTAAAAAGAAAATATTTTAAAATGAAAAAGATACCCACTTTTACCATGTGCAACAAAATCTACCAATGCTTTACATAATAATCAAATACACTAACTACAACAACATATAGAACTAAATCCACCCATATGGTTCAGTGCATGTTAACTTTTATTAAAAAAAACCTCAACTTTCCCTAAAATCACTAAAAGAAACCATTGTAATACCCTATAAAAAACTGTATTTTCACATAAGCGTTGTCTATCTTCCAAAAAAAATTGAAAAATTATGCACATTGAACTTACCTTTAACTCCAAAATGTGTTAATTAGCTACTATTCTTTAGCTTCTCAGTTAAAGTTAGTTGCACTCAAAGACACATCCACGAACACCAACATGCAATGAGCTTTTTGTTTTCAAGAGAAAAGCAATTCTTAGCTTCTGTGAGATCTTCGTCTGCTCTTCATCATCTTCAATTAGGGTTTGAAATTGGTTTAGTGGATTCTAGCACATTTTCATCTCATTAAGTTTATGAAAGTTGGAAATTGGGTTTTAGGGGTTAATATTTTTCTTTCTAATTTTTTCACTTAAGTAATATGTAATTTTATAACTTTTACCCTTTCATTTATGTCTACTTCAGCAATTTATAAGTACGTTTTTTTACAGCTCAGCACGATTTCCATTCACGCGCTCCACTCGTCACCAATAGAGGTTAAATAAAAGAAAAATAATAGTTCAGAGGCGATATAGAACAAAATAGAAGTCCAAGGGTGAGATCAAATAATTTGGCAAAGTTTAAGGGTGAAATAGTGCATTTGGCCAAAATGATTTCTCATTCTAACAATAACTTTTCCAATACATTCTCTCTTCATTTATTGCATTCTCTTATATTTTTCAATGCATTTTTTCCTCATTTATTGTATTATAGTGTTTGCACCCAAACATAGAAAAAATATTTTCTTTGAGAAATAAATTTTCTAGAAAAAATATTTTTTTAAGGACAAAATATTTTCTGCAAACAAACGGAACCTTAATGATTTTTTGTTTTAAATAATTGGTAATTAAAGTTCAATTCAGCAAACACTACCAATTTAGATCGATTTAAGTAGGAATCAAACAAGTAATAAAAATCTCTTAACAATTAATTTAATACTATTGTATATATTATGACACAAATTTAATATAACATATAAGTAAAAATAGTTTTTATTAACTAATTTCACTTGTTGTTGGTGATTAATTTAAATAATTATAGTTTAATTTATATAGATATAAATATATATACTGAAAAATGACTTGTACATTTTCTAAACTTATTTAACCTAACTCCTATATTGTTCCCTTCATTTCCTTTCAAGATAACCATTATTTCATCAAACCATCATTCTTTTTTCTTTTTTCTTAAGAGTGAGATCAGCTCTTCTCATTATTGGTTGTCTGTTGCCAATTTCTGTTGCAGTTTGAAGCTTTCCATCCATTTTGTACCACTTTCAGAATTTCATATTGTTTCTACCTTGGCTGATTGTTATAAAAAAATATAATTTGTTATAAATTTGTTCCAATTTTTAAAATTTAATAAAATTGGACAAATTATAATCCAATAAATTTGACATATCGATTGTTTAAACTCAAAAAAATCATTATCTAGTTAATTATTTATAAATTTAGCATAATATATGATTTTAGCACAATATATTGTTTTTTGATTGTGACACTCACCAAAATCGTGACATGGCATTTATATTAAAAAAAGAAAAATTTACAAAAAATGGCACTTTAAAATGTTTTCAACAAAAATACCCAAAATTTCATTAATTACAAAACTACAATGTTGTAATTATCAGAGTTCCCTTCATAATTTCAAAATTGCACCCATGTTTTTCTTTTTGGTTTCTTTTTCAATCCTCTAAGTTTTTCTTTTATTTTTTTATCAATTTCTTGATGGTTTTCATTCTCTTCTTTTTATTTTTATTTTTTCTTTCTCTTACTTTTCACTCTTTTTATAAATTTTTATTGGGATATTGATTCCATTAGTCCTATAAGTTATTAAAAATTTCAATTAAT
>CATIWM010610210.1:0-17490 GCA_949671775.1 Mallotus repandus | reverse complement strand
AACTATTGAGTAAAAAAATATTGAGAAAAAATAAATGAAAGCAGTATAAAGTAAAAAAATTGTTAAAAAAATAAATAAAATGTTGAAAAAAAGTTGAAAAAATCAGTAAAAAAGAAAAAAAATATTAAAAAAACAACAATTCTAATAGCAAAGGAAGTAGGCTATATTTGAAAGAAAAAAGTTTGAAAAAATATTTTTGAAAGTTTTTCAAGTCAACAATATTTATGAATTTTTTATTTTATTTTTTGGTCTACTTATGTAAAGATCCCTAAAAACTAATCTCATTTAAATGACATTTTATATTTAAATTGTAATGTATGCAATTACATTTAATTAGTTATTGAGAAATTTTTTTTTTTTGTAATTCTATTCGAATCAAATTAAATTAGTCAAAATTTAATATTCAATAATTAAAAAATTTCTACATCATATTAAATATAAAAATTATTTTTATTTATATTTTATGACTGATATTGACTCTAAATTTTTTAATATGATAAAAATTTGAACATAAAATTTCTTACACAAAAATCTTACAAAAAAAAATTAGAAAGAAAATATATTGTTGTTAAAAACATGCTCAAGGTTTGGATTTGGATAATTGAGTTGTAATTCTAGAATTACACTTTTCAAATTTCTGCTAGATGGAGAGGAGCTATCTAAAATTGTTAAAAATTCTGAGTTATTAAGCAGAAGTTTCAATAAAATAAAATAAACAGATAAAATAGAAAAAAAAATTACAGTCCGTTAATTTATGTATAAATATTAAAAAATAATTTTTTATAATTTATTGATTCATAAAAAAAATTAGAAAATAAATATTAAATATTCATTTATTCTGAAAAATATTGAAAATTTGAAAAATAAGAGAATTATATCTCTTAGAAAATTTTATTGAAGAAAAAAAAAATTGATCATTACAATTTTAAGGCTTAGGTATTTGCAGGAGAGCAAGCCTACTAATCCCCGTTTAATTAGGAAAAAAATAAAGAAAAATCTAACTAGGCCAGGAAAATGAGATCCCCACCCCGCTAATATAAGAAAAACTCAATTCTTAATTATATGAAAAATTCAACTCAATATTAAAATAAATAATAAAAAATAAAATAATAATAGGAATAAATTATAACTTGTTATCCCATTTTTCTGGGGAGATAAGGGCATGTTGATATACATCAGATATACTCATCAACACTCTGCACTTTTTTTTTTTTTAATTTTTCATTGTGAACCCAAATGGTTTATAAAATTAACATTTCATAGAATTTTTGGAGTTAAATATTATTAATTCTCATCATTAGCTTTGAAATTGGGGAAAAAAAAATCCTTGAGTAGGAGACTTGAACATGATTATATAAGATTCTAGTCTATCTATCAGGCAAGTCTAATATATTTTTCGAATGACCAATTGTTGAATTGTTGAGTTTTACATTAGGCACTAATGGCATTCTTCATTAAAATGGAAAATTATTGTACACACTAAGTGTATTGCTCTTAATTATAAAAAAATTATAAAATTTTACATTAAATTTTATTTTAATTTTATAATTTTAATTCGTGTTTTTCATTATAAAATTATTAAATTAAAATAAAATTTAATATAAAATTTAGTATATAATTTATTCGGTTATTACACACTGTAGTTCAATGCATAACACATAAATTAAATTTTTTATTTTTAATCAATAAAAGTAAAATACATATTTATAAAAGTGTATAATTTTATAAAATGGAAAATTATTGTACACACTAAGTGTATTGCATAATTTAATTCGTGTTCTTCATTATAAAATTATTAAACTAATATAAAATTTAGTATATAATTTATCCGGTGTATTACACACTGTAATTCAATGCATGACACATAAATTAAATTTTTTTATTTTTAACCAATAAAAGTAAAATACATATTTATGCGATACATTTAATTATTGGCCTCATTGTTGGTAAAAATAAAATAAAATGTTGATCTAATAATCAAATTTGTCTCGAGCATTTAAATGAATGGACAAGATTAGGTAGAGGATTTAATTGCAGGGATGTCAGGATGCAATTAATTGCAGATAAAAGATTGAAGGATATGGATATGCAACAATTTTGTTCATTTGTCAACTTCTTCCCATCTTCATGGTACTTTGGGGTTGGTTCTATTCCTGCTTCCTGTGGGCTCATTTTAACATATCAGTTTGCACAAAGAATAATCTTTTCCCTGTCAAAATTTTGTGGGGACTGCATGCCTTTGGATTTTAAGCTTCAAGGTTTTTTGTTAGAAGTTAATTAACTGCAACTGTTAATTGTTAATTTTTTTTTTTTACTCGGTAGCGGCTTTAATACTATTTCGAACGGAGAGGGAAGTGAGAAGTCGAACTTTTAATTTATTGATACTTCCAAACTGAGAGACTTGATTTAGGAGAAGATTCTTTATTAGTGTCTCTAATATATACAATCAATATATTTACCATTTGAAACTAGTTTGATACATTAACAAGATTGAGTAGGCAAACTTCCCCTTCCTCCTAAGTGGAATGCCCCACCTCGAATGGAATTGATGCTATTAATTATTAGACCATTCAAATTTGGGTTATTTATTTAAATTTTATTTTAATTAATAGAAAAATTATATAATTTAGTTATTAATGAACTGATCAACAAAAATAGTTTTTTTTTTAAATCAAGTAAAAATAAATTTTACAAATTAATGACGATAGGATTTAAATCTTACATCTCAAAATGTCTTCAAAAAATAGTGAATACTTAATTACTTATTCACTAATTATTTTTAATATTTTGATTTTGATAGCCATAATTTGAGATTCCTAATCAATTAGGGTCAATGGATGATAATTAAATTTGATTTTTTTAGGAGTAAAAACTACTCAAAGTCTTAAAGTTTGACCTGATTAAAAAAATAAGAAAAAAAATCTACAATTTGGTCACTTTTTTTCAACAAAAAAGAAAATCGCTTCATCACTATATTACGTTAAGAATAAATTGGTGTTGGATCCAACTAATAAACCATTCATTGCTTGAATCACAATTTACAAATCATTTAGCTATAATTTGCATCCAGTTACTGAAAAAACTTGTAATTCAAACAATCAATAATTACAATAATAAAAAACAATCAAGAAGCTAACTCAGAATATAAATATACAGCTATTATTATCTAAGTTGATGTGGACTTTACATCGGATAGGGTGGAACGATCTAGAAAATTTTATGAAATCTACATCAGGTGTATTATATTTTATGGTAGAATTTGTGCCACATTATTTAAGTTTTTTGCATTTAACTAATAAAATTAAAACATGTATTTTTGTGTTACAAATCCGTTATTTCTGTATAAGTAAGAATTTTCCGTTTAAGAATGTGATAAAATTGCATATGTTCTTAATAACCATATTTATAGTACATGGAAAAGTTTTTACATTAATTGGATATATAATAGATTTACATTTTTTTCAACAATATAGATATCATTTCAAAATACATAATTGATGAGAGCAGTCTAAAAATTTTATCTGATAAGAAATTAAAATGTAAATAAAATATAATTAATTAATCAGCTATTATTAACTAATCTATTTGTAAAAGAGAAAATGCCTGTAGTAAACAACATAAAGTGTCGATAATTTTTGTATTTACTAAGTTGAAGTGTCTATATGTCTATATGATTAATTTATAAGTTGAAAAGAGAAATTGATAAAAAAAAAAATTCAAACACAGGGATTGCACATCTATTAGACCTCTGATTAATTTCATTAGGGGAATTGATGATTTAGAAACAGTAGACTTTAAAAATACAGCAAGACTCAACAGGCCCAGCTGAGAACTCAACGGCAAACAAACACGACCCCAAACAAAGCCTAAGGAAACCCAGCCCAATTAAAACAAATTCAATATCAACTATTAGAGTGTACCCGCCTCAAGCCTCCAAATCCACCCGAGAAAAACTTACAATAAACTCAATTGTTGTTGAATCGCTCGAATTTTTAAATATATGATTTGATAAGTTTATAAATTTAATTGAATATAATTGACTTTGTTTTTATTTATCATTTTATTATTTTATTTTAATATAATTATAAATATATTTTATCAAACTAAACCAAATTTAATCATTTTATTCGAATTTAAATATTTTAAAATTTAAAAATTAAAAATTTTAAAATTTAATTTAATTAGTAAAGTGTAGCAAAGTCAAGTCTGAATATACAAATTATTTAATCAAATTAAATTGGAGTTTTAAAAAAAGTTTAATAGAGTTTAAGTCGAGTTCAACCAATGTGTTGATTCAATTCGGCTCGAGTAAATGCTGAACATTGAGCAACAGAAGAGATATCTGATGTGGGACCGCACTGCTTAATGACCTCATTAGTGAGGCGCAACAAAATCAAACGCTGCTCAATTCTCAACCAATCGGACATAAGACGACGCGCTGCTGTTGCTGATTCTTCCTCGCTTCACAACACAACACCAACTCTCGAAACTCTTAACCATGAAGCAGAGAACATGGCCGTCTCGATCAGACGGTTCTCGATTCAAGTATCTTCCTTTACCTTACACCAAATCTAAAAAAGAGCACCAGATCTCTTATCCGTCGTCGTCGTCTGGTCATGATTTCGCGACACTTCCGTTTGATATTTTAACGAAAATTGCAGCGTCTTTTACTCTACCAAATCTGCAAGCGGCGTCTTTAGTGTGCAGGTCTTGGAGGGATGGACTTAGGCCATTAAGAGAAGCCATGGTATTTTTGAAATGGGGGAAGAGGTTTAAACATGGTAGAGGAGGTGTGCGAGCTAATTTAGAGAAGGCACTTGATTCTTTTTTGAAAGGTGTGGCTTTAGGTTCTACTTTGGCTATGGTTGATGCTGGGCTTATTTATTGGGAAATGGGTCATAGAGAAAAGGCTATTGCTCTGTATCTTAAAGCTGCTGAGCTTGGCGACCCAGCTGCCCAAAGCAATTTGGGGATCTCTTATTTGCAAGGTAGTTTTTTTTTAGAGAGTTTCTTGGATTTTCTGATAAATTAATAAACTTTTCGCATTTTTGGTTGATGTGTTTGTGTTGAATTCATAAATTAGAGAACTATTTTGGGTTTTGATTGATGGGTTGTTGGTAATAAAGGAAATTATTGTAAAAAAAATTGAAGAGAATTTATTGTAAAAAAAATATAGCTGAATTCAGTGGAGTTTTTGCAAATGTTCATAATCGTTATTGTGGTGTTTTTGCAGCTGAATCTCCAAAACCAAAGGAAGCTATAAACTGGTTAAGACAAGCTTCTAATGCTGGGCATGTTCGTGCTCAATACCAGCTTGCACTTTGTTTACATCAAGGGCGTGGTGTTGATTATAATCTCCAGGAGGCTGTATGTATCTCTCTCTTTGTATATTTTCGTAATTGTATTTACTATGAAATTTTCAGTGAGCAATTTTGTTTGTGGCCGGTAGGATTGGCATATTAGGAGAGTTTGTTGTATTTAATTTGACCAGCCCTTCGGAACTGTCTTTACTTATTATTTTTTTTTTTCCTCTTGATGCAGGCTAAATGGTATCTGAAAGCAGCTGCTGGTGGATATGCGCGTGCAATGTACAATGTCGCACTGTGTTACTCTATCGGAGAAGGTTTGGCCCAGAGTCATAGACAAGCAAAGAAATGGATGAAACGAGCTGCTGACCGTGGCCACAGTAAAGCACAGTTTGAGCATGGACTTGCCCTCTTTTCAGTATGTAGCACTGTGCCTTACTGTTATTTACTTTAGAGTTGTAGGAAATGCAGCACCAGCAGCAGTTTGATTTTATTTGTTCTTGAAGTATGATGAAATATGAAGATTTAGTTGATATGGGAAAATAATAACAAATGTGGACGAAGAGGGTTAAATTTCAGACCAAAATACTTACCGCTATGATTCATGCCTTCTTGGTTCTTTTTCTCTATTGAAAATAGATATTTGTAAAGTGTGATACAGTGCATTTGTATGATTTTAAAGTTTCATAGCATCAGGTTCAGAAGGACCTTGCGATTCATTTTTTTTCCTGTTTCAATAGATGTAACCTCTTTACTGGACGTGGCTTAAATTTAATTTTTTGAGTTCATATTGATGGTGTTTTTGATAGTCAAATTTTGAGCAGGAAGGGGAGATGATGAAAGCTGTGGTCTACCTGGAACTTGCCACCCGAGCTGGTGAAACGGCAGCAGCTCATGTCAAGAATGTAATTCTCCAACAACTGTCAGCAACTTCACGTGATCGTGTCATGCTTCTTGCTGACAACTGGCATGCGTTGCCTTCATCTCGCTGAGTCATTCAAAATTATAGGTTAGTAAATCTTTATATTATATTCCCCCTTTCTTTTGCAGTGAATGACTGGGGATAGAGATTTCAATATTGATATACATGAATTACTGGAGCCCTTACAACCATGAATTTTCACCATGTTGACTTTGATGAACTTTGGCTCATTGTATCCTTCAACTGTGTCAGCATTGACCAACCAAAGATCAGTAATACCTTGGCTGTGCATTTATGTTAATTTAAAACTTAGGTTATCTGCATTGTCAATTGTTGCAAATGTCTTACTTTTGGTGGATATAATAAACTAACCAGCAACTTCATAGTTTTTGAGAGGCCTCGATGACCAATTGGAGAGCTTCAACTGCTTGCTTTTTGTCAAGAAATGATGTCATGTTGTTAGTTGAAGGTTTTAGTGTGGCAATTTAGATCAGTAATAGCTTCCAAAACATTTTTCTCTTTTGGTAATTGTTGTTTGTGTAATGCGTAAACGACACTAACTATTTGTTTGCCTTCATGAGCAGGATTATGATGTGGTACCTTGGCTGCTAGATGATTAACTATGAAAAATCCATGATGCAGTGTGAGTAATTTTTCATGAAACAAAGTTTTGTGGCATCGACTGAAATCATCAAGAAATGTGCTCCATTATCTTTTACTATGTGATCTTACCATAGTTTTTATGGTCACCTGACGAGAATTATCATGATCTTGTTGTTACCTCTGCCAATTAATTTTAGCATATTAGAAAGAAACTATTCGAGTTGAGGGAACACATTCGCTGTGATCGTGTGCCAAATTTGCTGATTCTGCTTGGCCTTTCATGCTGTATTTAGCATCTTCAACCCTCAGAATCCTATTTGGTGATGCTATTTGAGGTGTATCAGGATGGTGATGCTATTTGGTGGTGCTAGTTTACTGCTGTGTGTTATGCTATTATGGGTGGAAGGGATTGGCTTTGTTGCGTGGGTTCAGTTGTTTTTGGTGGAGGGTGACGAAGAAAGTTGGCAGGGAGAAGATGGTTATCGGTTAATGTAAATATAACACTGCTATATAGTTGGAGGAAAGTTTCACCCAAAGATGTTGGACCTTTTGTGTGCGCTGTGAAGTTGAATTATCACAAAATTAGCAGATTTGCATAGTTGCTGAATTGCTTTGAAATGAATGGGATGAGGGGAATGTTGATATGATAAAGGTTGATAACTATGGTCATGGAAAACATAATTCAAAGCAGTTTCTGTCTTCTTGGTTGGCCAAATATTAAATTAGCTCATCAACTGATGATCATTGAAACAAAACAAAATTGGTATTCAACCTCATGGTCCCATGAAGAAGGGAAACAACCTCATGGTCCCATGAAGAAGGGAAACAACCTCATGGACTAATGATGATTCATTAGCAAGCTAATCAATCAAGGACCTAATACTAGTCTTTCCTTAATGTTATTCTAGTCAGCTAATACACCACCAAGACGCTGTTCAACGGAAATTAAACCCTTTTAAGACCCCAACAAAATATTCGTTTATTGTGATGCTTGTGATATTTGCATATTTTAAGGTTGGAGAAGCTTTGGAACTGTCCGTGGTAATTAATTCCTGAGACTATGGACGAGAGCCCTTGCTGTAAATATTGTTATGACAGGCTCATAATCTCTATACTGCAAGAGTCACCCGCGGACGTGCTTACAAGCTTGTATAGCTAAGGTTATAGCCTCATATAATAGCATAACAGAAAAAGCTGAAAATGTTAAAGTTGATGACAATCTTTAAGTATTAGCTTAAATGGTCCAACAAACAAAGCTTCTAGTATAGAAATGCATTACTTCCTAGATCCAGAACAAATCCAACAATGATTAAGATCAGCCCCTGCTACAAAAGAAACAAGGCAGAAAACTCTAAAAGCAAGTATCCTCACAGGAATAACAATATGTGTGGAATGATCAATTAGTGTTGCGAGCAAATTTGGATAAACGGTAACGAAGAAGGGCCAAATATCTAAAATTTGATATTTTGTTAATTCAACTCTAAAGCAATCAACAAATTTTACCATCTATGCATCAGCAAACCCTATTTTCAATTAGCTATCAATTTTCTTTTCTAACGAATCACACTGTTTTTCTGTACTCCCTTTATAAAAAAAAAACAACCTGATTCAATTATGCACATCAAAATAATTCCCCCAAAAAAATTGCGGGTGCCTTAATTCACACAAATGGTGTCAAGGAACGAATGAAAACCTTTGGGAATGCGCACTGGTGTGATAGAGATTGATGTGATACATTGCCTTGGACACCAATTCTCTCAAATCAGGATGCTGTGCAGCCACCGTCCGGTCTGCCCCCTCAAGAGCATTCAACACTCTAGCTTGTTCTAAAGCCTCATTATTGCCACCATGCAACACAAGAAAACAAAGGAGAATCAATCCATGCAACTGTGCCCGCTCATTTCCTCTCAGCATTTTCATCAGAGGTGGTACACCATTAAACTCAACTATTGCCTTTGCATGTGCATCACACAGAAAATTATCTGAACAAGCAAATTTCCCTAGTGCAATGGCAGCTTCTGTTGCCACTTCTTGACTACGACTACTAAGCTTAGCAACCAATGGACCAATAACTCGGGTTTCTCTAGCTGGAAATGTCCTAGCCAAAGAACCAATTGCTTTAATAGCAGGAATCTGCAACGTGGGACTATCCAACTCTTTAATCACCCGCAAGAGCTGATCAATAACAGCCTTAGCAGCAGGGGAATTAGTCTTAAAAGCCGCACGTCTAAGGTCAGCATTGGATTCAGCTGCAGCAGTTATCTCCATTATAGTCATCAAGCAATTATATTGCAGTTCTCCATCTTCATTCTCAATCAATTTAGCCAAACAAAGCAACCCTTTGGTGTCTGTAATCCTCTTGCTATTCAAAACACTTCCATTAGAAAGCATCCACAAAGCCTCAGCACAACTAATTTTCAATTTCCGCTTAACATCAGGACTCTCATTCTCTCTTTCTTTCCTAGCATTACTACCTCCCCTACTACTTCCCCCTTCCGAATGAAAACTCGAAAACGAACTCATATGAGGCTTCACATGATGATGATGATTGCCCCCATTATTCTTCGACCCGATAATCGGGTTTTTCTCCATTTCTTTATTAATCTGAACAATAGAATGAATGCTGTGCTTACCCAATTGAACCACTTGATCATCGGAAAATGTTTCAAATGACAACAAGGTAACAAGAGGTCTAATCACATTCTCCCTGGCAAAATCATCCTGAGCGACAGAATCATGCTCTGCCATTCTTGCAACCAAATTCGCCATCAAACTCTGAACCCTCATAGGCGAATCAGCCAAAACTTTCACAATTAACGAAACCGCCTGCTCAATAACAATAGCCCTAACCCTCTCCTCATCATTAGCCAGATAAAGCAGCGCAGTCCCAGCGGCAATTTGCGCTTCTACTGAACTTGTCTCCTTCAACAACTTCAATAACGGCGGAACCCCATCTTCTTCAACGATAATCTGTTTATTTCGATCATTATCTTTAGCCAGCTGTGCAAGCTGATTTGCAGCTTCAATTTTACCATTTAACGAGTGCACATGAATTGAAGCAATAGAAGACCAAACCCAAGCCAGAATCGGATCATTACTTGCGATTGGAGGTAAGGTAAGATCAATATCAAAATCGCCGCCGCCGCCGCCGCCGCCGCCAAAACCTAAAATACTTTCAAGCCACTTAATATCGCCAACAGAAGCTTCTAAAAGACTCTGAACTTTCCTGAAATCAGCCAAACTGATAATCGTCACAACACGACGGAGGACACTACGGCGTTTACATTTCTTAACTAGGGTTAACGCGCGTTCAAGATTCTTGACGACGTCAGAAACTATCCGGCGAACTGGACGGTCATAGAAAGATTGAGAAGAGGCGGTGAAACGGAGGAGTAAACGGAGCTTCTCCGACAGTAGGTTGGCATAATTACCGATGTTTGTGCATTCTTGTTTGAACGAATCGGCTTCTTGTACGGCTAAACGGAGCCGGTCTGCGGGTACAAATGGGTAGTTGAGATTGTATTCGACTCTTTGCTCTTCCATAGATTCGGCTCGTGAGTGAGTGAGTGAGTGAATCGGTTGGCGAATCGCTTGAGTTATGTGCGTGGAAGAGAGAGATTAGGGTGTGTATGTGTTGGTTTGGATTGTTAATTCTTTCGTCGCATGTTTGCGTGTTTTTGTGTTTTTTGGGGAATTGTGTTTGCTTGTTTTATTTTGATTTGGAGAAGGAAAGTGCGAGGACGGAAGGGGTAACCGTTCGAGGGGAAACTGACTGTTGAGGAGAGTGAGAGGCAGACGTGGGAAGATGGGAGTGGGTGGCATTTGCTCTGAAGCTACCGAGAAAATAGCATGAAAGAAAAATACTTTTCATGTTAAAAAAACATAGATTTTTATTGAACTAAATAAAAAAAATTTAGTAATTTTTTTGAAATATAAAATGATTCAATAGTATATGTGATTTTTAAATTAAGTACTATTCAACACTTGATTTATTTGTTAAAATTTCTGTTAAAAAAATTATTTGTTAAAATTTTTATATCATTTGTTGGACAATTTTTTTATAAATAGGAAAAAATATATTTTCACAATTGTTACAAAATTTTTATAACTTTTTTAATTTATGATTGTCAATGTTTATGGTAATTAATATTTAATTTTGATGAATTTTTTTTATTTATATATATTTTTATGTGAAAGATTATTTATTATCTATGATTGCATAGTTCTTTTAAAAATGTTGAAAAATAGTAAAATAGTAAAAACCTTTTAGTTGTGATTATAAAATATTATGTTTCAAAGACATATTGAGAAAGTAGTCTAACGACAATTTATTTTTCAAAGCATCTTAAAATATAAAATTAAAAATTATTATCGTTAATTTATAAATTAATTTTTATTTAATTTAAAAGAAAAGAGTTATTACTGTTATATAATATACTAACACTTAAAGTATTCGACTTGTTTAAATTATTTAACTTTTTATTAATAAAAAAATATTTTTTATTATACAATTTATTAATACTTAAATTTAACTTTCTTGTAAATAAAAATTACTCTCTCATTACATAATCTATCAATATTTATGTTATAAATTTAATATATATTTATTGTAAAAGTAAAGACACCTTTTTAAAGAAAATTCCTTCAATTGTGAAAAAATTTATATGAAAAAAAAACTAATAAATTTGTAATTTAAAGATAAGAAAGAGTGCAACATTATGCACGAGAAAAAGTTGCTTGGAATGTTCATTGCCTACCGCAGACCAAAAGGAAACATCAACCCAACTCCTCTTTAGTCTTAGTCTTTAGTCAATGGGTCAATGCATGTCACAATAGCATGGCACCACCATTCAAT
Source organism: Mallotus repandus (assembly GCA_949671775.1). Taxonomy (NCBI): domain Eukaryota; kingdom Viridiplantae; phylum Streptophyta; class Magnoliopsida; order Malpighiales; family Euphorbiaceae; genus Mallotus; species Mallotus repandus. The sequence goes on along the minus strand of CATIWM010610210.1, from coordinate 5,804 downwards.
CATCCATGGCCAAACCCTTTCAAGTTTTCAGATAGGTTCAAACCATGAATAATAAAGATAGTGCCATGGTTTTTGAGGGTGATGATGTGGAGGCCACGTCTCTTTCCTCTTGTTTTCTTTTATTTTAGGGATAATGTCTTTATAAGTTCTAAAAGTTATGCTATTTTTTTAATTAAATTCTATAAGTTTTAATTGTTTCAATTGAGTTCATTAACTTTTTAAAAATTACACCGTTAGTCCTAAGTCGTTAAAATTGACAGATTTTGCTAATGTATTAGTTACTCCTCACTGCTCTTTCAAAATGACTGATGATGTGTCAGTCATGGTGGAAGAGATTAAAAATATAAAATGCCACCTTGTAAAAAATACAATATGTCATTTTCCACTATCAAATCAATGAGTCAATTCAGTTTGGATGTATCTTTGGTGCCTTTTAGTTCTGGCCAAGATTAAGAGTTATCTTTGGTGAGTTTGCTTAGGGAGCTTACCAACTTGCTTCGCTTTGCAGTTAAGGCATTTTTCAGTTGAGAGGAGTTGTCCAGTTTTTCTCAGAGCTGATGAAACCAGCAATTTTTAATTATCAAGGAAAGATGGGAGTTGGTTGTTTGGTCCGAGACTCAACCGGGAAGGTCATCAAAGCTCTCTCTTCACCCATTCATAGTTCTTTTATTGCAAGAGATGTTGAAGCTTTGTCCATCCGGGAGGCACTAAGTTGGCTTAAGCAGTTTTACAATGGATGCTTGTTGTTGGAATCAAATGCCTTACAAGTTGTTACCTATTTACTTAATCAGATGCCTTTAGGGTTCTTGTTGCTTGTAATGTTAGTAGCTTCTAGGCATGGATTTTGTAGCGAAAACCCACAAAGACTAGGATTGCCAATAAATGCAGTAGGCCCTTGGTTCATCAATGAGCCAACAAGAGGCACTTTTTCCACTAAGATTGTTATGCCTCAAATCTAAACTCACAAAAACCAGAAAATTCCAGTAAGAATGGTGTCAACATTTATAGTGTTATTGATCCATCCATAATCATGATCCATTATTGTCAATGCTCTGTGCGGATAACTCCATTCTTGTAAAGTAAAATCAATTAATCAAATTTCTTATTGTACTTGCAGTTGTTATGTTTCAGGGAAGATCAATATTTTACTATACCGTGGTACCAGGGAAGTTTCTGCTCATGTCTGTGGTGATGCAAGTACGTAACAAAGTCAAAGCATGAATACACAAGTAGAAGAACCATCAAACTACAACACACAATTGAAATGAACACAACTCTTCTCTCGCTTGGGGCAAATAAGTTGCTGTAGGGATTAAAGTGTGAACCTTTTTTGCCTGGATTTCTCCACCACTGTAGAAACAATTAATACATTAAAGCTAACTCTGTATATAATGTACCTATATATATACATAACATGCATGTAATTAGTTAAGGTCACTTATCTTACTAGATATACAAGGAGCGCAAGCAAAGGAAGAGACACTGTGAATCTCAATATCAGAGTAGACACTTGTAAAGTTCTATAGAGATTCTCAATCAACTGAAAAGAGATAGGCCCATCAGTTATATATATTAATTTTCTTTAACAATATAATTATATGAAAAAAGACTTGCCCGAACCCATGATTCATCCTTCTCCACATTTCTGTGATTCTGGTGGTGAGTTTTGTGGCTGATTCTCCTGCAAAGGTGGACATGCATCAAGAATAATGAAACACATATAAAATAAGGCAAGTCTTAGATACAAGCTTACCATTCATGATAAGGTACAAGAATTGAAGAATGCAAGATATGTCCCATCACACTATTTAGCAAAGTGCTATCAGAAAAGCTCTCATGGATGAGGACGAAGATAGCTCAGAACATTGTACCCTGAGCAACCCAATAGAGAGGTCAAAAGGCCCAAGAATTGAAGTAAATAGTAGTTGCAGCCAAAGTGAAGATGACAACCACATCTAGTAAAACATAGCTGAGAGACCTCCATGGATTCTTAATCTAGCAGTGCTAGGGAATGACAGCTCTGATCTCAGTAATCTTGAAAGGAGGAGGACTACTGGGGTCAAAATCTGCATCTCCATCTCCGTGGAGGACATCAAGAGGCATGGAATCTCGTCGGTAAATTCATTATAGGACAAGTTTAGAGTTTCAGTGAGTCATTTAAGCTCAATGAGATAGTCAGGTAAAGAGCCATTGAGGTAATTTGAAGATAAATCCACATGGGTAAGCTTTTGTAAAGATTTAATCTGTGTTGGAATGGGACCGGATAAAGGTGGCATTTTGTATTTTTAATCTCTTCCACCATGATTGCCACATCATCAGTCATTTTATAGGAAGTGAGGAGCAACTGACATATCAACTAAGTCTATCAATTTTAACGGTTTACAACTAATGGTGCAATTTTTAAAAAGTTAATGAACTCAATTGAAACAATTACAACTTATAGGACTTAATTGAAAAAATAGCATAACTTTTAGGACTTATGAAGTCATTATCCCTTTATTTTATTTACATATATTTTTTTAATTAAGGAGGTCGTATGACTTAAAATATATAATAGGGAGCATTCCTCCCCTTTTAAATGGATTATGATAGAATTCGAACCCTACACCTCAAGATGCACTTAGAGAGGAGTTATCACTTGACTATTCCTTCATCGACGATGACAGGATTCGAACCCTACACATTATGATGACCTTGGAGAGTAGTTATCACTCGACTACTCTCTCACTGATATTTACATATATTTTTATTCAATATTTTTTAAAAAATTATTAATATTTAAAATTTATTATATTTTAATTCATTTAATTATAAATATAATAATTTTTTTACTAATCAATTTAACGTGATTGTATATATTTTTATTAATACTCAAAATATCATTTAAGTAAGAATAATCTTCTTAAACTGATTAAATGATTATTAATTGTTTATTTATTTTTTGTAGCCAACTTATTAATTTTTTATTTAGTATTTTAATGTTCATAGAATTAAAATTCTTTACCAAAAATGAATATATATTAAAATCCCACAATTGAATATCTTGGTATATCCCAATTCCAAACCAATCTGACACCAGAATATACTTAAATCCGCCAGCTTTATTAGATTATTACATTTTTATATTTCCTATTGGAAAATAATTGTTTGAAGTTCATGATCATCACATCAACACTAACATTAGGTTGGGCCATTGCTTAAGGCCCTTGCATTCTTTTTTCGAACCAATAATTCATTAGTATAAACAGAGGAGATTACAAGAGATATATCATTGTACAACACATACACCATTTCTTCTAAAAACTAAAAGATAATAAAAAAATACAAAGCTCAACAATTATAAACTAGATGTAGTACATCCATGAACCTTGAATGTACTCAATGCAATGGAACACACAGTTTGACTCCTAGATCTGAGGAGGGAGAGGTACTTGAAGTTGAAAAGCACACCATCCAACTTGAATATTGTGCAGATCTGAAGCTTTAGAGGATCTCGTTAGATAGAAATCTATGAAACCACCATATAAAGATCAAATTATCACCGTATTAATATTTGATATGAGTTAGAACTCATATCAAAATTATTTATTTACAAAAATAAAAAGGAAATATGGTATTTGAATAATTTTTTGGCCAAAAATGGCAAAAAAATCATTCAAAATCAGTAAGAAACAAGAGAGGACGGCAATAAACAGTAAAAGCAAGAGAGAAAAACGTGTGGTTGGTAGAACTTTGTTGGGACTATGTTTAACTTAGAAGGCCCTTGCATTCGTGGATAACTTCCTTGAAGTGCATCATTTTTCAAAATATCATATAATAATTCACATTTTTTGTCCAAATCATAGGAGTCTTAATCCATTAAATAAGACGTTCAAGCTTTATATTTAAATATAAATATTAAGAGAATTTTTTTAATGGCTTTTTTTTTATAAATTTAAACTTTTAATGAAGAAAACTAAGAAAAATCCTATATGGAGAATATAACAATTTCTATCAGAAGGTAAATTATAAAATTAGAAATAAGGATCAACAATTTTTTATTTGAGATTCCTACATTCAGTAACCACTTACACTACAACATTCAACTAATTTCACTTAGCTGCAAAAAATAAAGGATTTTTTTACCTTAAATCTGGCGCTAGTTGCTTACTCAGTAGAGGTGGAGTTCATTCTCACAGTATGTAAAAAATTTAAATCTATCAAACTCATAAAAAATCAAAAAAATTATTTATCTACTAAAATCTCATTAGAAAGAAGGCACTATTAACAACGTATTATAGATTCATCATAAATCTATAATAAACAAGCAAAAAGCAATAAAAAAAAGAAAAAAAATAACCAAAATCACCTTAAAAAATACTATTTCAATATGATACTTCTAGAGAGAAGGAAGAGAGGCTATCTGCAACGTAAAAAAAAGTTTTTAATAGACAAGTAAATATCGAAATTTAAAATAATAGATAAGTAAATATCAAATATTTAAATAAAAAAAATATAACAATATGTGCACTTATGGCAGGAATTAGGACTATAAGAGACTGTTTTCTAATGTCAAATTCACCCATCTCATACACAACAATAGAAAAGTACCAAACATGTCACTAAAGTTCATGCTAGACATCCCCCAATTAAATGAGGCAAACCAAAATTTTGGCATTTTCCAACAACAAATTGGTCAATGCTAATATTTTTCGGCACCAACCCTACCAAATTAGTAGAAATAGTGAAAAAAATAAAAATAAAAATTATAAAAATAAAAATCATAAAGCTTTTCCATTATAAAAGTGTAGCTTCCACTAAAATTTATTAGGATCGAATTTAAAAAAAAATCAGATGGTAAAGGAGTTTTGTCCTTTATAAATTCGTTTAGTTCGAATTTCAAATTAGTTCAAATACTTGTATCTATTAGACATTGAAGCCATCAGATAAAAAAGAAAATTTTCCAAATTTGATTTTTCCGCCCTAAGTCAAATGTTATATGGGATTAATGTATATATAGTTCTAGTTTGAGAAGGATTGTGTGAGTAATTATTTTAAGCATTGTTCTACTTTAAGAAGGATTTATGTGATTAATTATTTTAATTGACTAAAATAATCATAGTTTGAAAAAGAATTATCAATTTATTGCCTATATAAATAGATAATAAAACTCAAGAGCGTGAGATAAATAGTTTTCCCTGCCTGTATCTGCGTCTCTTATCTGCCATAACCATGGCATCCAATCTCACTCCAGCAGATCCATCGGAGTCTTCTATTTCGTCCAATCACAGTCTCAAAACATACTTGTGGTCATACCCACCTGGAGATTACCTCCCATGACGACGACGACGACGACGACCACCACCACCACCACAATGGCTGTCCCGAAATTGTTTATATTACGCTTACGGTTGGAATATTTTTGGCATGCATTGTGGGTGGAATTTGTTTGGATCATGCTGAAAGCAGAAAAAATTTTGCGCCTGTTGAAAGATGGTTAAAAAAAAAAAAAAAAAGAATATGGGTTTATCCCACATTGGAAAGAAGAGAAGGAAGGAGGGAGAGTGTTGGCTATAAATTAAAGCCTTTGCTTCCTATGTTTATGTATGTCAATCACCACTTGTATTTGGTGTACCATTGAAAGCTATTAGCTATACTAGTAGAGAATTTAAAGAGAAATTCTCTTGGGTGTATACTTGAGCTTTTGGGTGAGAGAGAGAGTTAAATATTTTGTAGTGTGGTTGTAATAATTTTCCATATAGTAAATATTTTTCTCTTGGTTGTCTTTTGACAACGTCCGTGGTTTTTCTCTATTTTAGAGTTTT
>CATIWM010610200.1:0-11905 GCA_949671775.1 Mallotus repandus | reverse complement strand
AAAAAAGCAGAAAGGAAAAAATAATGGGAGGAGGGAAAATAAGAAAAAATAAAAAAAAGAAGGAAAATAAAAATGGGGAAGTCTACACTTAAAACTAAGTAAAAAAAATTGATAAATATGAAAATAAAAAGAAAAATAGGGCACTCTTGAAAAAAGCGTAAACATGTAATTATTTTTAAAAATAGGGCATTCCTTTGTAAACCAATCAAGAAACCAGTCCAATCTTATAAATTTTTCTAAAAACATTTCAAGATTTTCTTTACGAACAAATTGAGTTGGATTGAGATCTATCTATAATTGGACCCAAGTATTGTTTCACCTTCGACTCGACCCATTGGTTCATAAACATGTTAACACAATTAATTGTTAACCCATTTAAACACATATAAACTTTATATATATATATATATATATATACTATAATTATATATTTTAGTGTTGTTGCCAATTGTATTATAATATTTAGTCTTGATATATTACATTGTATACCCATGAAAAATTATGTATCTTTAAACTTTAGTGTAAATTAGTATTGCCAATTACATTTTGTATTAATAATATATAGTCTTGACATATGTATACTATTGATATTATTATATATAATAGAATTATATATCTTTAGTTTAAGGTAGCATTGTTAGTAATGTAGACATATAAATTTTTGAAACCCATTAATAAATTTTGGGTTTACTTCAATTGGGCTAGCAAATTATTTGATAATTAATTTTAAATTAATTAATTAATCAAATAAAGTCCAATAATATTTAATATGTCAACTGTCAAATAAAAAGATGCAAGAAATATATTATTCTCTATATAAGGAAAATTATGAAAATATATGGAGAATATATATATATATATATATTGTAAAAGGCAAGAGTCAAAGAAAATATATTCTTGCCTAAAATATAAAGAGAATATATTATTTTCTAATTAAATAGAAAATATATATTCTTTCCCTATAAAGAAATATACCATAAATACACCTCCTTTAATTCTCTATAAATAGGGAGTGTTTGTGGTTCATTTGGGAGATAGAGGATTGAAGTCTCAAGTCGCTGAAATTCTATAATCAAAGCATCAAACAAAGCTTTGCAAAATTCTCTCCAAGCGTCAAGACAACTCAAATTAAATCATCAAGACTTCTACATCTACAAATTAAAAGGTGTTCAAGTCTTCAAATCTTCAAGAACAAGTCTTCAAACGGTGTTCATAACTCTTTGGGGATTCACCCCATCTTTGTCACTAAAATCGAAGGAGATTTGCTTCAATGAATTCAAGAACAAGCTTTTCGCGCCTTTGATTCGTCATCAACAAAGGAAAGATCAAAGGATTTAATTTCTACACTTGTAAATATTTACACTAGAGATTGTACCCTTATTCTCTATTCTAACAAAATTTCTATTTGTTAATATTTTTCTTGTTTTAATTTCAGGACAAGGAATTTGTGTTAACAAATTTGTGGCATGCTCGATGGGACCTCTCAACCTTTCATCTCTTTCCTTTACAAATCATCTTAAAATCCAATAATTAAGATCCATGGCTTCAAACAACAACAACAATGGCTGCTATCAATCCAAGGCACCCACCCACTTCACCGTGCAAGGCACTACTGATGTTGGCCCAAGAGCCATCATTAAAGAGAGGTTGATCGAGAACATTTATGTGCGCACTCTTCCTCTATTTCAAAGTGTGTTCATCTCTCCACCATTAATTGAAGAAGTGGTGACTCCTACTCAATCTCTACAAAAATTGAAGGATAGTCATGATTCATCCATGAACAAGGATGTCACTCATGGTTATTGTTCATTAATCTCTCCAAATGACTCTTCTGATGTCATGAGCGTCATGATGATGAACACTACCTCTTTGGAGGAGCAAGTCACCAAGATGAGCAAGATCTTGGAAGCCCTCACTGACTCAATCAAAGAAAAAGATGAGCAGATTGCCTCTTTAATGAAGAAAGTTGATGGCTTAATTGAAAAGGCATTATGGTCACTAATGATTCACAACAAAAGAATAAAGAAGTCGTGCAAGTTACTATGGCTGCTATTGGTTCCACTTCTAATGTAGCATCAAAGCCTACCTAAGTGCTTACCAATGGACCTATAATAGCAAATCAGTTGAAGGACCTTATCAAGGAAGCTGTTAAAGACCAAGTTGAGAGTGTCACTCAACTATCATATACATATGCCAAACCATACTCTCAAAGGATTGATCTCATGAGAATGCCGGCAAACTATCAACCTCTAAAGTTTCAATAGTTTGATGGTAAAGGCAATCCAAGGCAACATGTGGTTCACTTCATGGAAACTTGCAATAATGTTGGTACCTATGGTGATTTGATGGTTAAACAGTTTGTTTGATTATTGAAGGAAAATGCTTTTGACTAGTATACAGACTTAGAACCAAGCACTTTTGACGAATGGGAGCAATTAGAACGTAAGTTCCTCAATCGCTTCCACAGCACCCGTCAGATTGTTAGCATGATAGAGCTTATAAATTCATGCTAATAGGCTAAAGAACCTATCATTAACTACATTCATAGATGAAGGAATTTGAGTCTCAACTGCAAGGATTATCTATCTGAAACCTCTGCTCTAGATATGTGCATTCAAGGCATGCATTGGGGGTTGCGCTACATTCTTCAAGGTATCAAGCCTAAAACCTTTAAAGAATTAGCTACTCGAGCACATGACATGGAGTTGAGCATTGCTACTGTTAGAGGTCAAATGTTACTTATGGAAGACCTAAACAAAGGAAAAGAAAAGTAATATGCTTGCAAAACGGGCAAACCATCCGCAAAAGTAGAAACCAAACAGGCCATGGTTGTGAGTACTATGCCTTTCAAAATTTCTAGCAAGGCTGAGAAGAAGCAAGATGTAAAGACTGCTACTACTTAAGGCCAAGTTGTGAAAAAAAGTACCTTGAAAGAAAGGCAAGAAAAGGAGTACCTTTTTTTTTATGCCAATGTTCCTCAAATGTTAGATGACTTATTGGAAGCCAATCTCATTCAACTACTTGAGATGAAGCACCTTGATAAAGCTAATTGGGTGAATGATCCAAATTACTGTAAGTATCATCAGTTAGTTAGTCATCCTGTTAAAAAATGTTTTATTTTAAAAGACAAAATTATGCAGTTGCATGAGAAAGGATAAGTTATTTTTAATGAAGAAGTTGCCACCTCCAACACAACTTCGATTATTGCTTACTATTCCACGACTATGAAGTTTGGAAGTTTCAAGCCCATTGATGTTTTAGTGCACCTTATTGATGGCTAAATTTTGCCTCAATCCATGCAATTTGTTATAAAAGAAGTCTCATATTCAACTGGAGGCATCAAATATCAGGATATATGAGATTATTCTGACAAAGAATGGACTCTTATTACTTAAAAAAGAGGAAGAAAGAGGAACATGCCCACACCAAATCCCACTCCTAACAGAACCAAAGTCATTAAAAGTCCTGTTAGAAAGTCAGTTGCTCTAAAAGTAACAAAGAAAATGGTTCCTTTAAGTAAGATAAAGGATGAAATCATACAGAAACCAAGAACAACTATGACCCTCAAAGAGTTTTTGCCAAAAGAATTCTTAGACTAGGATGATGATGTTATTACTTACTACTACATCAATGAAGATTCAAATGACCATGAAGATGTAAAGGAAGAAAAACTCGAGTCTATAAAGCTTACATATAGTCCATGTACCGCAAAAATATGTTTCATTGATGAAGACTTATTGCTTGGTTCAAAACTGCAAAACTGCCCACTTTTTGTTCAAGGCTATGTCAATGAACAAAAGGTCAATGGAATCCTCATAGATGATGGATCGGCTGTGAACATCTTACCACTTAAGACCTTAAAGGACTTGGGTATACCTATGGATGAGCTTATGGAGAGTCGCTTGACCGTTCATGGGTTCAACCAAGAAGGGCAACAAACTCTAGGCAATATTTGGTTGTCGATGCTTATGAACAAATTCAGGTCAGAGGCTTTATTTCATGTGATTGATGCTAGGACCACTTATAAAATGCTACTTGGAAGGCTGTGGATACATGGGAATGGTGTTGTCTCATCTACACTTCACCAATGTTTCAAGTATTGCTAAATGGGCAAGTGAAAAGGATAGATGTTGACTCTAAACCCTTTACTATGGCAGAGTCATATTTCACTGATGCAAAGTTCTATGATGATTCAATAGCGTGCAAAGGGAAATCATGTGACTTAAAGGAAGCTGCCATACAAGGAAAGACTACAGATAATGAGGTTTCTATAAGTGAGGCCCCTCAACTTGTTGGTAGATCTTCTGGAACACTAAAAAAGGGAGTGACACCAAGTTCAAATAAAGATGAAGAAGAAATTATCAAGAGTTTACAGAATTTGAACTTACTAATTACAAGTCTTGCATCTTTAAATGTTCATAAACCTTCACTCCAAAGGGTTCACAATGCCATCCCAAAGCCCTGCAGTAGAACATGGTGATTTGCCAACAAGAAGAACTAATGGCTTTGATCCAAATGCAAACAAACTGTTGTCTAAAGCTAGCTATGGTCAAGAAAACACATCCAAGTTAGTAGGAGAGGTAGTGGTAAGTTTTTAATCAAGCACATAAAGTACTAAGAAGCCTCGATTAGTGTGGAAAAAGAAGAATCAACTTGTGTCATCTAAAGATAGTTCAACAAACCCACTATACCTAAAGATCCACAAGGATACTTCACAACACATAACTTTTAAAGAAATTGAAGAGGACCATGAGCATAAAGCTCCCAATGAGAGGACTTCAATTTTTGATTGCCTTGGCAACCCTAGCAATCATGTCTCAGTTTTTTATAAAATTGGCAATCAAACACTTAAAGATGTACAAGTACTTAGGACCTCTGTACATGCAAGGATCAGAACATCAATCTCGAAAGGGAAAAAGTTCAAGGTGAAGAAAGAACATGTTACTGAGATTGGTTCTAAAGATATACACAACAAGTTTCCTTCTAGAATGAGGAGGTGCACCAAATGGATGGTGTCTACTAGCCAGGAATTAAAAGGTAGACAACAAACAATAGTTATCACTATTCAAGAACCATACCCAATTGATGAGGTTGATAAGGAGATGAATGTAGCAGCCAACCATGTCAATGGATGATTCTTGAAGAGGTACCATGCTTAAAGCTTGGCAACGCACCTGGCTCGAATGAGCTAAAACTGTGAATGGCACACAAAAAAAAAGCTCGCTAAATTGAAAACCCTTTATAAGGCAGCTTAGGCAAAAGTTAGAGCAAAAAAAAAAAAACCTCTCTGAACTATGTTTGACTTGATCTTTCACAAGAAAGTATGTAGGCAACTTGGATTCATACTAAGTTCAGTTAAAAAAATGAACATTGTTTGTAATCCCTTTTGAACTACGTTTTAACTTGATCTTTTGCAAGAAAGTACGTAGGTAGCTTGGATTCATTTCAAGTCCAGTCATATAAAAAAAATCAATCAGTCAAGGTTGAAATTTCATCTCAACGGAGCAATTAGCAAAGCAATATGCATTCATTAGATAAACATAAAAAAAAAAAACTTATGTTTTTCTTATTGAATGATAAAAAAGTTGTCCTATTACTTAAAGATGAAAAAGGATAAAGAAATGGACAAAAGAGGATAGTCTAAGGTTCCCACTTGTGGTTCTTCAACTCAACAAAATCAATCTCAAGGAAATCTTGAAGCCCTTACAGCTTATTCTCTTAAGCAATACCATGCGAAAGAGTATTCTCAACAATAAAAATCTCATCTCGAATCTTGGAAACACTATCTTGGCTCTCTTGAATAGCCTTCTTAGTCACCTCCAAAGAAGATTCAAGTTCCCTCTTCTTTGCATTCAAATTTTTGAGTTTCTCTTCAACCTCGATGAGTTTAGCTTACAAAGAAGATTGATTGCTAATAGCCTCACTTTCAAGTGCTAGTGAAGCAATTAGTTGTCCTTTGAGCCTATCAAGTTCCTTAGCTTAAACACTTGCTAAAATGCTCGAGTGAAGTTTAGATTCCTCTTCATTCACCTTCTCAATCTTTTGAAGGAGACCTTTTAAATGTGCCTTTAGAACTGAAGTGTTTATTTTGTTGAAATCCTTCAGCATATCAAGAAACTTATAAACATCTTCAGCCATTGAAAGAATTTCAGATAGAGATGTGTGAGTAAACCTCTCTTGTAAATGCTTCCATGAAAGCATTGCAGCTTGGCGATGACAATAAAGAAACATGTCATTGGCACAAAGTTTAGTAACATCAAATGGATCAGAGTGATGAAGTGTTTTTTATTATTTCCCTGAATTATTCATCTCTGGCTACATAGCATCATTAATGTGTGCTTTAAAGGTATGTTCCATAGACTCTATTAGATGATCTTGTCCAAATGTAGTTGACACTATTTGAAAGGCTTCAGCACTAAGTGCAGTGTCCTCTATATCTCTAACTTCCATATCAAAGTTTGGAAGTGTATGTTTAAAATAAAAAAAGAAAAAAAGAAAAAGCAAAATATTCGAGAAAAGAAAAAGAATAAAAAGCAAAAGAAAAAAAAGGACTACTAGCTCATCACATGGGATAATTGAGGAACTAATAGCTGCTTGAAAATCTTTTGGGTCTTCAGGAATCCACAACTTGCTTTTGGGTCAATTCCAATGATGATCAAAATCTTCTTGCTCGTTGCTTAAACAATTTAACAAGTCAGCAACAAGTTGTGATGGAATTAGCTCATTGACATTATTGTTAGGTGCATAAATTGTGACTTGCCCATTTGATGAAGAATCTTTCTTAACTTGATCTTCACAAGTAGCTTTGACTTTTTATTCCTTGAAAGTGCTCATTTTTATTGTCTTTTTGGGTGCTTGAGAAGAGAATCCATCAATTGGCTTTACAGCAACAACATTAGAAGATTTTTCATCACCCTTATTAATCTTCAATAGGATGGTCATTCGTTGGTCTTTTGGAGGAGCTTGGAGCTATCTTCTTTCCTACCAATCCTGATAGTCTTTGGTGACACAAGTTATACCATCATGCATTATGGGTAGCCTGACTTTTGTCATAGTAAGAAACCTGATACATGATTTATAAAGTTCTATCACATCCTACAAAGTCAAATCATCAAAGTGTTGTATTAAATCACCGGGAATATCTTGATAAAAGCCAAATTATCTACTGAATCTGTAAGGACTACATGGCTCGCATATGTAGACATTGTTGCCACGTGTAGTTAAGAAGCTTGAGTGAAGGCTAATAAAGTACTCTCTTTGACTAGTAGTCAAGTTGTTATCATCAACCAATAAAGGAACCTTATCAATAGCCAAACAAGAATAACTTTGTCTTGATGAGCCACTAAAAAGGTCATGAGCTCTAGAATCTTCAAAAATTTCGCCATCCGCTCACCATCATAAATAGCAAGTACTTTATTATCTCTGATGATTTGAAATAAAATGCGTCTCAAATATTTCAGCAAGCTATCCATATACATAATGAGTAGGAAAGGAAGACACATAAGTGCTGAAGTCAGTAGCAGTTAAAATTTCCCTCAGACCTTGGTAAATGTTTGCTAAAACTAGAACTGCCAAACAAAAGCGCTGACCAGTTGCCATCAAACTTGTAACCTTAAAGGTACTTGAGTGAATCAAACCAACATCCCTGCCTGGAAGCACAAACTTGCATAGCCAAAAATAAAGGAAAGCCACTAAGTATATTTCTTCTCGAGCATCAACCTCTATATGAGGTGTAAAAAAAGGCCTATTCCATTTTTTTCAGATGGAGTGAAGTTTTATCAATGACGCCAGAAGGATTATAAGTGTCCCTTGGATGTGTTGTCCTTTTTTATTGTCTCTCTTTGAAGGTCCCTTGTATCTTGAAGGCCCGCGAAACTAGAAGTTCACCCAATCAGTAATGGTCATTTTGTAGCTGTCTTCAATCTTTTGCAGTTTTGATGAAAAGTGAGGAACATGTACTTGCAGCTATGAGGTAAATGGTGTTGTCTGTCATGATCAAGCCCATTCAATTCTTCAGCTGATGGAATAACCTCATCATAAAAAGAACCATAAATAGGTAGACCACCTAGTACTCTTAAGTCCCATAAAGAGATGGATTCCTCTTCATTAACAGTGCAAAGGGTGTTTGTAGGTGGATTCTAATGCTCACAAAAGCCACACATAACATTCAACTTGAAGTCATAAGTGAAGAGAGAAGCATAGACAACATTGTAGAGCTTTGCAACGATCAATAAGCTCTTATTGCTGGCCAATACATCTTCAACCCATTTCCAGTAGCATTCGGTGTATGTAGCTTCACCCTTGAAGAAGTGATGGTGTTAAGTTTGGAGTCATAAATGTCTCGTGATGTTTCCAAACTCGAAGATGACAAGTGTAGAAGTCCATTATAAGAAGGCCATGAAGGAGCAAAACCACCAATAGCAGAGTGTAGACCGTAAGTGTAGTTCTATCCTCCATTTTTGAAGCTTTGTCATCCAAAATAAGAAGCTTTGTTAATGTTGAAGAAGCAATCTCCTTGAAGATGACCATAATGTAGAATTTGAGTCACCATTTGAAAAAAGTGCAATCGCGAGAAATGTCCTTCAAAAAATTTGTAGCTCAAACTAGAAGTTTGATCTCCACACTACAAAAAAAAAAAAAGATCCAATAGCGAATTTAAAAAGAAAAAAGAGAAATTCAAAGGAAAAAATTTTTGGGCTGGTTCCCGAAAAAAAGAGAAGTAAAAGAAAAAATAACTCACAAATTTGTTGGCTAAGGCAAGTTTAAATTCTTCAATTTGGTCTTCATGAGATGAATTGCAGAAATACAATTTTATTGTCAAGTGAAGAGTAAAAATTGGGCTCACAAATTGATAAAGCAATATTTGTTTATCCTTTTATCCCAAAAGTGGTAGACCAAGTGGTGGTGCCTACACATGATTGAATAAACAATATTGAAATAAAAAAAAAACAAGGACACAGTTGAATACTTATCTTCATGGTTCAAGTTAAAGAAGGGGCATCCTACCAATGATAAACTAAGCCAAGTCTTCAGAGGTGATGAATTGAGGAGTTAATGCATAGTACGTTGGCTATAATTCACTTCAAAATGAAAAAGGGATGCACCAATTTTTAAGAAAAAAAGGAGAGATTAGAACAAAAATTGGAGTCTCTATTTATAGAGGTTCAATTAAATTGCTATGCAAGCAATTATTTTTCCCATTGTAATTAGGAATTTTGTAAAGAAGAAGAAGGTTGAATTTCCTAACTAAAAAAAAAGACAAAAATTCACAAGAAAAAGAAAACGAAGAAGAAAAAAATTCCTCTTTGGTACGTCTGGAAGTCCATGTGAAATTAGAAAGACTAATTATTGGAAAGGGAAAGAAAAGAAAAGGAAAGCAAAGAGAAGAATAAAAAATTCAAAGGGGAAGAAAAATTGGGACATTGATCTCCATGCAGAGTAAGAAAAAAAAGAAGACCAAGTCCACACAATGGAAGAAATTTTTGCAAAAGGAAGAAGTTTGGACTTGATGGGCCATGTTCTTTTCAAGTACTTACAAATCATGTCAAGTTTCTTTTGGGCCTAAGCTTCCTACAAATAGTTCAAGTCAACTTTTCTTGGCCAGCAAAATCACGGAATGGGCTCAAAATTTGACCATGTAAAAAAAAAATTGAGACATGATCGCTCCAAAATTTACATGAGTATGTTTCGAGGGAGCATTTGTAGACATATAAATTTTTAAAACCTATTAATAAATTTTGGGTTTGCTTCGATTGGGCTAGCAAAATTATTTGATAATTAATTTTAAGTTAATTAATTAATCAAATAAAGTCTAATAATATTTAATATGTCAATTGCCAAATAAAAAGATACAAAGAATATATTTCTCTCTATATAAGGAAAAATATATGGAGAATATATATATATATATTTGTAAAAGGCAAGAATCAAAGAAAATACATTCTTGCCTAAAATACAAAAAGAATATATTATTTTCTAGTTAAGTAGAAAATATATATTCTTTCCTTACAAAGAAATATATCATAAATAGACCTCCTTAAATTCTCTATAAATAAGGAGTATTTGTGGTTCATTTGGGAGATAGAGGATTGAAGTCTCAAGTCGTCAAAATTTTGCAATCAAAGCATCAAGCAAAGCTCTGCAAAATTCTCTCCAAGCGTTAAGACAACTCAAATCAAATCATCAAGGCTTCTACATCTACAAATTAAAAGGTGTTCAAGTCTTCAAATCTTCAAGAACAAGTCTTCAAATGGTGTTCATAACTCTTTGCGGATTCAACCCATCTTCTTCACCAAAATCGAAGGAGATTTGCTTCAACGAATTCAAGAACAAGCCTTTCACGCCCTTGATTCGACATCAACGAAGGAAAGCATCAGAGGATTTTATTTGTACACTTATAGAGATTTACACTAGAGATTGTACCCCTATTCTTTATTCTAATAAAATTTCTATTTGTTACTATTTTTCTTGTTTTAATTTCAGGACAAGAAATTTGTGTTAGCAAGTACATATAATGTAATTATATATTTTTAGTATAAGATAGTATTGTCAATTATGTTGATATAAATTCATATATAATTTTGGTGAATTATTATTATCTATAAACATTTATATCAATTGAACGGATTTTCGATCCGTCACTAAATTAATGATGGATTTTTCGATCCATCACTAAAACTAGTGACAAATTGATTTAGTGATGGATTTTTCATCACAAATCTATTACAAATTATAAACTTTTACTTCATATATATATTCAATACAAATTTTAATTAATTATTCATTTTCTCAACTATTAAGCCTATACGGTAGGGAAAAAAAAAACTTACTAAGCCTATACAATCTCCATTCTTGATTATCCCATAAACAACTTTAACTTCATTTGATCTTGATTGTTCCCCATAAAAAAATCAAATTAGAATAAATAAACTAAAATAGTACAAATTTAAACACTTCTAATATGTCATTTTTATATTCAACAATTATAATTCTTTCACACAAATACATTTCAACAATACAAGAAATTATTAAATAGAGCAAATGAATTTATATTTTATTATTAATTTATGCATAAAAAATGTTTAAAATCAAAGAGTAAAATTGAATAAAATAAACCTAATTTACTGATTAATTTCTTAAAATATTTCAATCTTTTATAAATTCTTAATACATATCAATTTAATTCAACTAATTATTAATTAGCTTAATATCTCTTAAAAATTAATTAACCAAATAGAATAACTAACTAATTAATTTACTACAAATTAACTAATTATGCAAAGCATATATATTATATGTAGCTATTTAAAACATACTTAATGAAAAAAGAACATATCAAATAAATTTATTCCAACAAATTTCATCAAATATTTGTTAAAAATAAAAACAAATTACTTTAGAAAAAAATAACTAATTATCTAAACCACATACATTATATGTAGCTATTTAAGACATAATAAATGGAAAAATAATATATCAAGCATATTTCATCCAATAAATTTCATCAAATATTCAAGCAACACAACATCAAGAAGACAACTCATAATAAATATTGAAAATTGAATAAATATATTAAACACAATGCAAATTAAAATTGACTAACTAATTAATTAAACCATTAAATTAACTAACAAAATTTTAAAAATGATAACTTTAAAGAAATAAAAACATACAAAAAAAATTTTAAATTATATAAATAAAATGCAAGAAAATAAAAATGAAAAAACCTTGAAGATCCATTAGGTCTATACAAGATCTACAAGTGGTGGTAACTGGTGGAGGCGGAAGATTGTGATAGTGGCGTAGGTTAGCGGTGGTGGCCAACCGGCAGAAGAAAAGATGGGGAGAGAAAAAAAAAAAGAAAAGAAGAAGAAGGAAAAATGAGGAAGAAAAGGGATTAAAAAAA
>CATIWM010610192.1:0-12554 GCA_949671775.1 Mallotus repandus | reverse complement strand
CTTTTTGGAAAAAAGAACAACCGAGGAAGAAGAAGGCAATTGAGCCTTTGTTAAAATAAAAAGAAAACATTACCATGGCCATTATCAATGATAAATGAAGCTTTAAAATTTTATTTTTTATTGCTTTTATATGTGTGAAAGGGAAAGAGACAATGAGAAAGATGATTTGAGGGAATGCACTCCTATGAAGAAGAAGAAGGAATGGTAGTGAAGGAGAAAGGCGATTTGAGGGAGTGCACAAATAATATGGCAGCGTGTGAGGGACGAGTAGGAGTGGGAAGCAAGCAGGACAATGATTTCGAGCTTGAGAATGAAGATGAGGCATGAACCTAAAGTAAGGCTCAATAATGAAGTTGGGTGGAGGATGTCGGGTCCTAAATTGGCCCGATTAAAACCGGTTCAAAACCGATCAAATTCGAAATCGAGAGAAGATGGTTTAGGGTTGATTTAAATTTTTTTGAGTCATAAACCGGCAGCTCCAATTTTAAACTGTCGGTTCAACGGTTTAGAACCAAATTTAATATATATATAATTTTTTATAATAAAAAAGGGTCAAAAGAAATCATGTTCGGAACCGGAATCGTCCAGTTTCGAACCATGACCAAGCCTAGGTGCGACTCTTGTGGTGGTTAGGCCCTATAGTGCTAAGGCAAGGAAAGATTATGTGGAGGATACTGAGTTGGTAATGGGTACATTTGGTGGCGGTGTTTATGGAGGGGCTGTGGAGATGCTACTAATTAATCTTTATTCTATATGTGTAAAAAAAATTGTATGGTTATGATTAGTCACTACTACTTCTCCTTCTTCTTCTTGTGCTACTTCTCCTTCAAGCTCCATTGCATTCTTCTTTTTCTTCTTTCTGTATTGAATTCTTTTTTTTTTCAAAAGCAAATCCCTAGGTCTAAAAGGAATAATATCTATGAGTGCCAACCATGTCATAAGAAATCCATTTCTCTCTTTACCATTAGCAATTGCCCAACTGAACAGGTACTGCAAAAGTAACTTCTCTAGCAACTCATTTTAGTTCTTCTGTATTTAACTGTTAAGTGAACATGAACATTTGTTCTTAAAGATCAAAACTTTTACCTTATTTATGTTCCTCGACATCAATTATTTAACCAAATGTGTTTGAAGATCTAAGTTAGATTTGAGTTTGGTGTCTCATTCAGTTTTTGTGCCTGTTCCCACATGAAACGAATGGAGAGTTGATTTTTTTTTTTCAAAAGCAAATTCTTTAAGTCTAAAAGGAAAATTTGGTATAGAAGCTGGGACATTTTAGACATTTATAATAACATTCACATGTGGATGCTGATGTGTTGAGCTACATTTTAACATTCCATTGGTGTTGACTGAACACTCCGGCCACCATCAATTGGTCAGAACCACTACTACAAATTCATTTATTAGTTACAATATTTTTATGTTCACAAAATTAATTGTCACAAAAAAACTATATAAGTGACAATAATTTTATGATATGTCACAATACTTAATTTATTAATTTATCACTGAATAATATATGACAATATATTAAATTGTCATAAATATATTAAAATTTTGTGATAATTTGTCACAATAATGTCATTAATTATTATTATAAAATTAAAAGTAGAACTTTTTTGTGATAATATTTTTAAATGTAATAAAAAATATTTTTGTGACAAGTTTAACTTATTACGTAAAAGACATTATTTAATATTGCCGCTAAAATTTTCAGTTTATAAGTGACAAATTTTAATTGTCACCATTATAAATATAATGAATTTTTTTTGTTACAAGTTAAAAGTCGTAATGAATAAATTTTAATATTTGTGTCAATTTAATATTATATTGTCACAAAATATATTCTTTATCACTTTTAATTTCTTGTTATTGAATCCCACATTATTAGTAAGTAAACAAGTGGTTCCAACTTTTCTCTATAAATTGTTTCAATTAAAAAATTATTATGTTGTTATTTTGTTATGTTAGTTATCATAACTATTAAATTAAAAGTTTTTCAAATATTAAAAGTTAAAATTTTATATAAATATTATATAAAAATTGAAAATAGTTAAAATTAAAATGATATTGGTGATGATAAAATTAAATATAAGAATGAGGTGCTTTTTAATTTATGATACTAACACATAATTTTTAATTTGTGACAATAAAATATCGTCACTATTAGTATCCTTTGTGACATATAAAATTGTCACTAATATAATCTTGATTAGTTAGTATAATTAATGTGATAATTAATTGTGTCACTATATGTACTTTTTGAAACAATAAATTATATTGTCATGAAAAATAATGTTATATTTGTGACAATGTAATTTTTATGTGACAATTACAATATATTGTCACAAACAATTTTTTTTTTGTGACATTTAATTTATTGTCATAAAAAAATTTAATTAGTAATAATTTTTAATTGACACATTTTATGATAGACTTTTTGCAACGGGATATTACGTGACAACTCCGTGATAATTTTTATTGTCACAATTTATATATCGTGACAATTTTAATTATAACAAATGAGCCATTTTGTTGTAGTGAACCACTTAAATGATACAAAATTAGTGAATTTAAACACTCAATTACAAAAAAAAAAATATTTGACCATCAAAATAGCAAAAATTAAAAAATTCACACACCAATTGTACAATTTTTTCTAAAAGAAATTAACAGTTTATACTTCTACCGTTTTCGGCTTTAGTATTCACTGCTTGCAAAAAAAATGTTTTATAAATGTGACTTCAACTCTTTGTTTAATTTTGACAAATAAATTTGTAAATTAAAATTTTTGAAAAACAAATTAAAATTGAAATATTTTTGCCTAAACTAAAAAAATTTAAATAAAATTATAAAAAATTACAAACGAGTTTTTAGTAGTGATAGTTCTCATAATTTATTTGTTAAATAGATAAAATCACATATTTTTTGGTACTTTTTATCACATTTAATAGATATAAAATTTATATGACATTCAGAACTGAACAAAAATTACAAAATTGCATATTATATTATCTTCAATAAATAGAGTGAAGAAAGTGAATAAGATAACATTAAAAAAATTATATTACAGAAAAATAAAATATCGCACAATAAATTACAATTTTTTTATCTACATTATTGATTTTTAAAATTTACTAAACTCTAATTAATTCGATTTAATCTTGACATAATTACAAAGGTAATAAAAATTTCATAATAATTAATTCACCGCAATTATATATATATTAGAGCTTAAATCTAAGAACAATTTTCTACCGACTAATTTTAATGTTAATGATTGTTGGTCAAAGTTTTTTTTTTTTCCTGAAATGTAAACACAGTTAATTTTTTTCTTACTTATATCCCAAATATAAATGTCTTGTTGAATAAATCTGTGCAGCATGCAAATGGCTATAAACATTAATGGTATATGAGCTCGTCAACACATCAATAACAGCCGTTAAAAGAGCCTATATACCTCATTAACCCCACATCAATTGCCAGTCAACTATATCCATATACAACAAAGTCCAACGAAGCTAATATGAACACTACGTAATTTCTGGATTATATCATTGCCTAATAATCTATTACTATTATAATATACCTACAGTAAAAAGACAATTTTATCCCCTCAGATTTTGGCATGTGACCATGTCTCAAATCAAGCTCTTCAAATAATACTATATTATTTACACTTGACCTTTTAAGTGGGTTTGTCAATTTTAATAATAATTGGATGCCAAATGATATAAAAATGAAAATCAATTATGAATCATTACCATGTAATTATCTTTAATACAAATTTCTTATTGTAAAAAATTTCTATTAACATAACCCAACCCGTTAATTTAAAATTATCAGATTATTAGCTCCCTCATAATTATATTATTTTTTTAATTATTATTTTAGTCTAAACTACTGATATTTAAATTTCACTTAATTCTAACTAGTCTAATTCAATTATAGTAGAACTATAAAAAGGTAAATATCTTCTAAATAGGACCGTACAATAGCTAAGAAGCAGTTCTTCCCCTTTTTAAATCAATGACTTTAAAAATTAAACCATACACCACAAAATACTTTTAAAGAAAAGTTAGAGAAATTATTACTTATTACTTTAACTAATTTATAAATAATTAATTTAACGTGACTCTATACACTAAAATTTAAATTCACAAGAATAGCTCCTTATCAATAAACTTTATCGGTTATTTTTGGTAATAATTATATTATTATTAAAATTATATATATGTATATATATATAAACTTGGCCTTGATTAAGGACCATGCCTTGAGCTTATAATTATATAAAGCACATGGCTGGCACTCATAACTATGGTAACTTGTACACAAAACCCAAAATCCTAAGCTTTGAAGATCTCTCAAACATGGTGGAGGTTAGCAGCCGGTGTAGTTCTGGCAACAACAGCAACGTGGAGGCCTGCTACGGCGTGAAGAGTCGAAGATACGATAGGATTGATGTGACGTTTAATGTGTTGATGAGTCAAGAATCAAAGAGTATTGCTGTTGCTGCTGCTGCTTCTCCAAGATGGAGATGGAGACTGTTGTGGAGGAAAATAATGAAGGAGAAGAAGAAGTTCTTTGATTGCTCTTCGTCAAGTACTGGAAGTAGTAGTAGGATGCATTTTTCTTATGATCCTTATGCTTATTCTCAGAATTTTGATCAAGGTTCTTTAATGTGGTCTGATCCTGACACCATCTCCAGGTCTTTCTCTGCTAGGTTTGCTGTTCCTGCCAGGATCTTTGAAAAGAGTGAATTGGTACAATAGGGTAGTAGTTACGATATATAATATAGTTTTCTTGAAATAAAGACATATTCAGCAATGTAATTTTGTTTATTTATCTTGCTGGGTATATCAAAATCATGTTTATATTGATCATGATCATGTCTTTTTGGCACAAAATTGATCTCTTTGTTCTTGTTCTTCATAACTTAGATCAAAGGTAAATTGAAGATGCTTTTGGATCATATTGGCCCCCCTTATTTTTGTCTTTTTTTTTCTCAGAAAATTGAAACCTGCAGACAAAAGGAACCATACCCTTTTATTTATTGTTTCTTTAGATTTAGGTAACATCATAACGGCATGATAATGGTCAAAAGAATGTGATTAAAGACAATACTTAATTAAGCCCAAAGTGGGACAATTGATAAATTGATTATTTTTAATTAACAAACTTTTGCAACTTCAAGAAATGCTTTTGGGTAATTATTAAATAAGCCTATTAAGCTATATGTAGTTGAATTTGGACTGCTCCTGATCTTGAAAGTGGTAGTTTTCTCTTCTATGTTTCATTAAATTATTAAGGACTGCAATTTTATGGACATTGCAGCTTTTTTCTAACACAAAAATTAATAGTTTTATTGATTTAGTGGTCCAGACATTGCTGCACAAGAGTGGGGGCACTGTACCAGCTGACTTATATCTTGAAAGATATACACATAGTGCATGTGCCCCATTGGCAATGGAATCTCTCAACTAATTATATATATTGGTTAGAATTGCAGGAGTTGATTGCAGACTCAATAAATGAATAGAAGAGTTGCCAGTTGAATTCCATTTTATTTTACTAACAAAACATAAGATAGACAATTGATATCATCATATTTTTTAAATTCTTGGACGAATTTTACTCATCCAAATTATTTGGGGCAAGGCAAAACTCATTTCTAGAGGACTCTTGAGGACAGTAAATTTTTGGTATGGGGCAAGAAAGTGCATGTGCAGATTGCCAGAAGGCAAGGTCCCAGCTGTCTCATTAAAACTTATGTTGATTCCATTTCAAACAATTAAGTATGTCATTTCAACTCTACATCACCTCCCTTTCAGATAAGGTCCACAGGCAAATTATGATATGCCAAAAGCTATACTCAAATTACCCTGTCATCAAATCAAACTTCAAAAACACAAAAGGTAAAAGAGCAATTAACTTCATATAAGTTGATTTCTTTGCTCCATTATGATAATGCTCTTACCATTAAGAGCAAACTTAATGAATTTGGTTAATCTCCTGGTCAAAGTCTAACTAGTTTCTATAAAATAAAAATGTGTTACCATCGATCTAGTTTTAATAAAATAAAAATAATGATGCTTAATGAATAAATTTATTAAAATAATATATTTCGATAGTCTACGTTACTTTGACTAAACAGTTAAATTCTTAAAAACATAGTGAAGGGATCTAGCTAGTATCGAATACCTCTCCCCTTACTAAAAAAAAAGTTAATTTCCACAAAAATGAGTTCTCAAAATTAGTGCAATATGACCAAAATATGAGTTTGTTTGATTAAAAAATCAAGGTATATATTGTCTTTCATGGTTGAAGAAAACGATGCTTTAAAGTCGGTTCATGGTACTAAAGTCATCTCTAAAACTGTGAGATTATAGACTATATAATTTCAATTGAATAATTAACAATTAGATAAGGAAATTATTTCTTAAGATTACTTTCAAACCAAGAACTTTGTTCAGAGAGGGACCATTATAGCATGAACTAGAGCAACCCACATGTAGATTACCACCAAAAAGACAAAGTGGGCAACGATCAAACTATAATACCAAGATAAAGAACTAAAAAAGAAAACCCCATCAACACTAAAGTAGAGAATCTCAGATACTTAAGGGATGGTGCATGCCAAACTTTCTTTATAGCCCTTTCCCAAGACAATGTATGATCCCAGAATTAGAAAAAGAAGGGCAACGAGGCTTTAAGAACTTTAGTCAAATATGCTGATACAATTTGAAGCATGCATATCCCACTTGTCCTTTAGTAGGGCAAAAAAGAATCACCTTAAGGTGCTGCTTACATGTGATCTACATCATGAGGAGCCCACAGACCGAAAGTGGGGAATATATATATATGATTCTGAATATGTATAACTTCCATTATTTGGATTCCAACTAATTTCTGCTGACCTCAACTGCTGGATTTATGGCATCTCTACTGGGTTTTAAAACAAAGGGCGATTCTCCCTCCATTCACCTACTAAATGCTACTGTTGGCAACAAACTTCATTATTGTTCAAGACAAAAGTTGGTAAAAACAAACAATAAAAGTAACAAACAACAAACTGACAAGAATTAATTATCTCTTGGGAGTCTGAAGAGTTGTCAATGTTTAACTTAGGAGACACCAAAAAATTAATCCTTTGCAACAAAAAAACATCAAACATTCATTTTCTATCAATGGCTTGTATACTTATCTGGTAATGCTAGAAACCAAGATGTAGATCTTAGTGTACCCTCATCCCTCTTAAAATTATAAATGTACCATTCATTTTCAAACTATATAATTATAGCTATAATTCTATTGCAATTAGTATACTACTCCGTTAGAATGTTCGGAAATTTCAACTTTTCTAAATTATATTCTCATTTTCGATATATTTTTATCCGAAAATTTTTAAAAACGTCCTGAAACTTTTTTTAAAATTTTTTTCTAAAAAATAAATTTTAAAAAATCTATATTTTTTCTAAACTAAATTAATAATACTATTTATATGAATGATTAATTTTTTAATGTTTATTTACTATGTTTAAACAAATCAATTTATCAAATCTGTTTCTCAGGTTTTACATTTCCATTTCTATACTACTTGAATATAGTGGAAGAGGCGGGGCAATACAAACATAATGCTTACAAAGAAATAAAAGAAAGGAAATTTTTAATCATTCTTGGCTCCACTGAAACTTAAAGCTATGTGAAGGACTAGGCAACTAAACTTTGGATGAGCATTACATACAAGTCGTCAACAAAATTTATGTAATGGTCCCTCAGTTCATTGAATAAATTGGAAGCAACCTCACCTGCACCTACCAACAAGCTGATCCTAATTTGCTGGGGAGCTAGCTTTAATAATATATATGGGAGTCATATGCCCCACAATCTGAGCCATTTATCAATCCCACCTACACTATATATGGTCGTGGCAGCCTTATATAATTTCAAATGAAATTAACAATGAGAAACTTTTAACTAGCTAGGTGAAAATAAGTGATAAAAGCAAAAGGAAAATGTTAAATGTCGCGGATAGGAATATTAATAGTATGTCACTGTCTGCAATAAAAGAACAAAAATTTTCTTTCCCACTTTCAAATGCCCCATGTAACATGAAGGCAAAGCTTGATTTTCAAAAATAAAATTTTGTCCTTTTTTGTCGCGACTTAGTTGTAATAGTATAGTAACATTTTCCCTTTTGTTGTCTGTAAAATTACTGAACTAGCAACAAAATAGTAATTTCATAAATTCGACTAGAATTGTAATGGAAAACTTACGGCTCGCAATCTGAAGAATTCCAGGTCTCGCATTGCATGCCTAGCAGAAACCCAACATATACAACTTTGAAAATTATCATTTGCAATTGTATATAAATGTCATTTATTGGAAAGTCCTAGCTTCAAGTTAGGTCCAATTAATGGGCTATACATTGTATGCATTTTGAGCCGCAATACACAAAAAGCACTTTACGGGTATTAATTTAAGCATTCATGAACAGTAAAAATTTCTCTGAATATACTCTACCAATGTGCAAGATACACCTTTAAGATCATTCGGAGAAGAAACAGTCAGATACCAACATTTCAACCAAAAAAAAATGATATAAAAGATTGTATATAACCTATCACAATGGGACAAATATTTAAAAAAGATAACTGTACTGTCAGGAGACTATTTCAAGTTTGAACCTGCGACCTCAGGTCACAACAGAGCAATCTTACCATTGCAAGCTATGATAAAATTGCTAAAAGAAAATTTATTTGCACCTGCACGGATAGATGCGATGTGCAGAATGGTTAATTAAGAATAATCAATCTTGAAGATGAAGATTTACACTAAAGAGAGGCAACAGATAACCACAACAAAATAAATACTGCAATCAATAAAGATGCCGCGAATAGCCTGATATACAACCAGACCTCTCTCCAGTAGCCTGACGGCTAGGTCCCAGTTATCTTCATCTT
Source organism: Mallotus repandus (assembly GCA_949671775.1). Classification (NCBI taxonomy): domain Eukaryota; kingdom Viridiplantae; phylum Streptophyta; class Magnoliopsida; order Malpighiales; family Euphorbiaceae; genus Mallotus; species Mallotus repandus. The sequence goes on along the minus strand of CATIWM010610192.1, from coordinate 3,588 downwards.
CCTCATTATAATCCTTTTCATCCTCATCAGAGCCATTTTCGCTTACGCGGAACAAAAGAGCAAGCACAATTGTTACATCAGTAAAGAGGACTATGAATAAAGGCCTGGAAATAATGTAGCTTTCAGAACCAACTCTGTTAACCACTAGAAAAGCTACTAGGAATGAACAGATTGCTCGCGTTCTTTCTGAAGAAATGATGCAGGAATTAATCCGACTGGGAGTGAACAATCTGTAATTGTAATTACGATTTGATGCATTGTGAATTGATGATGTTCGTGATCGTGTTGGCACTACCTCACATTCCTGTATTTCTTTGCTGGCAGATTCCTGTATTATTTCTCCTGTCGTGGTGTCAGGAACTTGGAAACTTATCTTTTCAGGATTTGTTTCACATTTTCCTAATCCAGATTCAGGTCTTCTTGGACTATCATAGTATTTGGATTCAGGAACCGCACTTATAGTCTTAAGTTTCAAGAGCTTGGCAGCAGAAGCACCATCTAGATGCTCAAAACCAGCTGCAAATACAGAATAATCAACAAAAGCAAACACCATAATAATCAGCAATATATAATATACATGCAGTCGAATTTTTGAGGGCATATCTTGTTTTGATCATCCACCCACAAGAATTATGGATTGATCATATTGCATTATCTTTGCATTTCATGCCTCTCGTTATCCAATAACCACATGGCCCGAATATTCTGGAATTAATAACTAATTATGAAGATTAATAATGCATGAAGAAGACATAATTATCATGCAAGATCATAACAAAATAATAAAATTATCATTAAGACCAAGGAATAGGGATCAATCATATAATTAATTTCCATAATGACAGAGTTATCATGTCAGAAAACAGGTTGGAGAAATATAAATAAAAAAGAAAAGGGTATACCATTAATCTTGGAATGATCTTCAGGGGAGAACATAATTGTAGGGGAAGATTCAGTGTGGCCATGATGATGCCTGTATGTGGGTGTTGATGATGGGGACTCGCTCAGGTTTTGGATTTGGCCTGTGATTAGTGCCAACCGATCACTCCCTCGTTCTATGATTTTTTTTCTTCGTTCTTGCCTGACATTGCTTGCCATTTTTCTCCCCCCGATCTGTTTCTCTCTGAACCCTCTCTTTGCCTCTCAAAAATTCTCTTCCAGTTAGTTATTTCTGTTAGCAAGCCCCAAGAGCAGAAACTGTGTCGTACCATGGTTCCTTAGTACAGATTTATATTTTCATTTTTTTAAAATAATTAATAAATAAAAATTAGTGAACCAATTTTAGAAAATTATTTCCATATATCCTATAATAAATATGCCATTGAATTAGAATAAAAAAAATGTTATTATGTCTCTCCTATATATATATATATATATAATTCAATTATGTTATGCCTTAAGTAACAAATATTTGTTATTGAGAAGTACTTCCTCAAAAATTTAAATTTGTTATTTAGACCATAATCACAAGAAATATTTTTGCAAATTCTTGTCCATTTCTGGTGTTTAAAACATATGAACGTACAACGTTTTCATTTGTCAAGGTATAAACGCTTATGTGTCGCTTATTTAATTGTTAGGTACAATACTTTCAATGTAGGAAAAAAAAATTTCTAAACAGGGAAGATAAAGCACTGTAAAATTTGATAGAATTTCATTTGGGTTATTAGTTTTTATACGGTAAAAAGTTTAGAAAATTGTCCTAGCATAATAAAATTTCAACTGGGTGAAACCTGATAGCCTGAAGAAAGATTCTGGGCAACTAATCACTAAAATTTAGCTGAGTTTTGATAGCGGCTGCACCAACGCAAACCCCAGCTGCCACAAATTGTGATGTAGGCTTTCCAAGATAAGTAGATGCACCATCAAAGTGCAACGAAGGCAGTTTAAAAATCGCAATGTGCTTCAGATTTTACACTTTGAATTCATTTGCTAGACATTTCTTACGCTTAAGTCAGCTGAGGCTGCAGCCTCTGAATTTCTGGGCATAGGGGTGAAGCTAGTACTAGTTTTGGTGGGGTGCGCCAGGCCCGTGCAGTAGTGCAACACAAGGGCGACGCTCGAGAGCCCCAGTAGCAAGCTACTGTGATGGGCTCTTCCCCTAAAAAAATAAATTTAATATCATGTGGACCGATGGTCCACGTATCAGATATTAAACTGATAAGAACAGATACTACACTTGATCTTAGCCAAAAGGCCGAGAAAGGTATGCTTGTTACAGCTGCTGATTCTTCCTTTTATACTTATCCTATTCTCGACTCTTCTTGCTTATTTTCGATATGGGATAAGAACTTGCACTAGTTTCAACACTCTCCTCTCGCTTATGCGGCAACATAATCTTTAATCATCCCCTTGAATCATGTACTAAAAGATAGGCATATTTTCAGGGCTTCAACTGCTGTCAACGTGGATTGAGGTTGTAAACTTCACCAGTAGATCTGAAATTGGGTTTTACAAATGTGTTCAACATGACAAGAAATCGTTTCTCTTTTAAGTTGGACAAATCGATAATATGAGAGGCACTTTTTTTATCCATTTTATTATAAACTACACAAAAAATAAGACTGATAAGTCTCTTGAGAATAGTCTTGAAGTATCCAATGTGAAAAGCTATAAGAAACATTTAGCTGATAGTTGCAATATAGTTTTGAATGAACTTGCAAAAACAAACACGAATAGACACCAAAAGGCTGCCCTCGGGAAGCATTGGCTGGGCCAGAACAAAGATTTGCATTGGAGTTGACAGGGGCCGCGCGAACGCAGGCCCCCACTACCACAAATTATGATGTAGACTCTCCCAACTTGGGGAGATCTTAGGCCAGCACCCCTCCGAAGTGCAATGGAGGTCACTGTCCTAGGCCATAGGCCTTTTTGATCGCCTATTGACCCCATCCAGGTAAGTATGTTTCAGAATCATATCAGATCGTTATTTGTACATGTGTTTTGTATCCTACACTCTCCATTTTCCAATGTGGGAAGCAAGTGGATGTTCCTATTATCCTATATGCATAAACACTTGTGCGGTTGGTTTGTTGTTTATTGCCATAGTCCTAGTGAGTCTTCCACTTTTTGTGAGATTAATTGTGTTATATTATTATTCATAGTTGGAAGGCCATATTGCAAATATTGCCTTTTATGTAAAACGAATTTTAATTTTTGTTTACCTAATCACAATATATATATATATATAGCAAGAAAAACAAAATGACTTATTTCAAGTTTAAAAAAATAGTAAACAAAAAAATAAATACAACCAAGTTCAATTTAGAATAGGAATAAACAAAATAAATCAAATTTTTAAAGTAGCAACTTCACCAAATTAGAGTTGTGCACAGGTTGGAATAGTTCGTAGAATGTAAATTCTCTGGAACCGACTTCAAAAATTTAAATTTCCACTTTGAATTGCTCTAAATTTTCGGAGCCATTAAGAGCAAATGGAGATTTTTATGTTGTGAGAGAACTTTATAGTATAAAAGTCTGTGAAAATGGCTGAAAATTTAATATGTTTAACTGTTGTGAATAATTGCTCTGGCCTTTGTTTTCTTTAATTTGTGTGTGTGATTTTTTTCCTATTGTCATAGTATAAGT
>CATIWM010610123.1:0-22624 GCA_949671775.1 Mallotus repandus | reverse complement strand
AAAGGAAAAAAGAAAAAAAGAAGAAAAGATTTTGGTTGCACACATGAAGAAAAAAGAAGAATTTCAGAGTATCATTTCTCTGAATAAAAAAAGAATGTTAGAAAAGCATTGATGAATTTAGTCAAAATAAGAGGCATGAGTTTGGCTCTATTCTTTAAGAAAATTGATGATCTTAGTGTCATCATCTCTATCAGAAACCGGGGGAAAAATGTAGCTCTGAGGGTAATTTAGGGCAAAATAATGAATCTATATTCAAAGACTAAAGATAGAACACTGCAGTATGGGAATTAGCAAAAGAATTAGAGGGGTAGAAAGAAGTAAACAGCAAAATCAATAGCAAAAAAAAGTTCAACAATCAATCATGAGCTCTAATGTCAGGCTATGGACTCCACCTTTCAGCCTGGTCATATGTCCGACAAACTGTATCAGAAGCTCTAGCACTAGAAGTATTAACATCAAAGAGTCTAACGCTCAAATTTGTAAGTTCTTGAGGAAGCACCTCATTGTCATACTCCAAATAAAGGACCTATTAGGATTATGCATATCATACATAGCATGCATATACTTGCATACATCTATACTTGCTTTGCATAAAATAAGTGTTTGAGCCCAGGTAAGATTGTTCTGCTACTAACATTCAAAACTAGTAGGAAAGTTGTCACAATACTTGCATGTGAAGCATATGAAGGAAGAAAATAAGAGGAGCAATGCTAGCAAGAAACCTCATCCCAGGCAGTCTCAAGAGGCTATGTAGAAGGCTTAAGCTCCTCAGGCTCAACATTCATCTTTAAAGCCTCATCTAGAGCATCATCTAGAAAATCACTTAGAACTTCAGCAAAAGGAGAACCTACTCCCACAAATTATGAAATCAATAATATGGGAAAGAATGATGAAGAGCATACCTCAGATAGATCAACAAGGTTTTGCTCCAAGAGCTACTTAGCTACAAGACTGCTCAAACAAAGATAAAGCATTGAATCTGTGGGGAACCTCTCTCAACTCCTAACTAGTCAGAATAGAACTCCATGACATTGAGACCAGTATAGGGTACAGGATGCAGTGATGAGAAGGTCCAGCATACAGTGATACACATATCGGCCTTAAAAGGGAAGAAAGCACTCAAATTAACTTGCTAAGGATAAAAAATTATGAATAGTTATAGATTGTAGCATCAAATGCAAGCAATGAAAGGGTTACAGCTAATCATAATTTGTGAGTAGTTATGGACTATAGTATAAAATGTGAGCAACGAAGGGGTTGCAACTAAACAAAATTTATAAGCAGTTATGGACTGTAGAATCAAAGGTGAGCAACAAAAGGGTTATAGCTAAATAAAATTTATTAGCAATTATGGACTGCAGCATTAAAGGAGAACAATGAAGGGGTTGCAACTAAAAAATTTGTGAGTAGTTATAGACTGTAGCATCAAAGGCAAGCAATGAAAGGGTTGCAGCTAATCGCGAACAGTTATGGACTGCAGCATCAAAAGTTAGCAACAAAAAGGTTACAGCTGATTAAAGCTAGTGAGCAATGGAAGGATTGCAGCAAAATCCAGAAAAATTTAACTCTTCCATTTGCATTTCATTATGTGGTACATAGTAGCTATAACATAAACCATAAATTCACTCTGCCATAAGCTACATGGTAGCTATAACTCAATTTCAAATTCATTTTGTTATATACTACACATTAGTTATAACAAATTTTCAAAATCACTTTTTGCTAGACACTACACAGTAGTTATAACATCACTGCGCTTAACGTCCCACAGGGAACATAGAAAAATTCATCACTTTGCTAGACGTCCCACAAGGAATATAGCAAAATTCATTAATCACTTCGCTAGACGTTCCACAAGAAATATAGCGAAACTTTCAAATCACTGTTCACTAGATGTTCCACAGGGAATACAGTGAAATTTATCACATGGCCAGACATCCCATAGGGAATATAGCTAATTTCAACTCACTAGACATCCCACAGGGAATATAATGCAATTAGCTAGACACTACACAGTAGGTATAGCATTACTTCGCTAGACGTCCCACAGGGAATATAGCAAAATTCATCAATCACTTCGCTAGACGTCCCATAAGGAATATAGCAAATTTTATCACATAGCTACACGTCCCATAAGGAATATAACTAATTTCACCTCATTAGACGTCCCACAAGGAATATAATGCAATTAGCTAGACACTATATAGTAGTTATAGCATCATTGCTAGACATTCCACATGAACTATAGTGCATCTTTGAATCACTTTTTCACTAGACATCCCATAGGGATTATAGTGAAATTTTCCTTAGCATTATGCAAGATGTTGTACAGCAACATAAGCATCGATAATAAACAGAATTCTCAAGATACACATGTAAGTATCTTAACTCTTTGCTTTTGAAATTGTGTGCTTATTTGCTTTATCGCAGTTTGTCAAGCAAACAGTGACAAAAGAGGGCAACTGTAAGCACCCAATTTTGGGATAGTAGTACAGATGCGATAGAGGATCTGATGATGATAATTCATTGTAAATAGATCCTTAGAATTTCAAATTTTGAATTTCAAAGCTAAATTGCAATTTTAAAGGACTAAATTATAAAAAATTTTAAAGGACCCAATTGTAAAGTTTTTAATTCTTTCAAGGGTCATTATATAATTAAAAGTTAAAAAAAACCACCGATCGTAATTACATATTTCCGATCGAAAATATGTAATTCCAATCAAAATTACACATTTTTGATCGAAAATGCACAATTCCGACCGGAATTGTACATTTCGGATCGGAAGTGTACATTTTCGATCGAAAATGCATAATTTTGACTGGATTATGTATTTTCGACTAGAAATGCACAATTCCTGTCGGAAATGTACAATGTCAATCGTGGTAATTTTGATTTTTTTAATTATTTCTTTAAATTCTCATTGGTTAGAAATTAATTTAAAAAAAGGATAAATGAAGCCTAAATATTTTATTTATCGTTCAGTTTTGTTTTAATTTTTAAATAAAAGTGTTTTCTATCTGTCAGTTTTGGAGATAATTAAAAGAATTTATCTTCTCCTACTAACAACTTAATCTATGGGGTTTGTTTTATAGGTTTAAGTTAAAAAGGAAAAGGGAAAGGCAGAGCGAGAGCACTGAGAAAAAAAGAAAAAATTGAGAGAAAAAAAGGAGAAAAGTGGAGAATGCAGAGAAGAGAGAAGATTGAAAAAAAAAAGAAAAAAGAACTGACAGAAGTTTTAAAAAAAAAGAAAAAATTTCTTCTATTCCTTAAAAAATGCAGAAAGCCCTTGAGAAGAGAAATAAGATTCTACGGATTCTATAACAAAACGGTGATTAAATCCACTATGAGGAGAAATCAAACGACATCTGCACTACATCCCACTTCTTCTTCTTCGTTGTTTCTTTTGTTTTATTCTGTTTTAATCCTTCTTTTTCCTTGTTTTATTATTCTTTATTTTTCTTTATTTTTATTTTCTTTATTTTTTCTTCTAATCACTTTTATTGTTTTCTCCGTTTTTTTCTTTTCCTGACTATGCAGATGAGTATCCCGAAGAACATGTAGTTGACAAAGTACCCGTGAAGATCCATGGAATGCCATCGATTTTAATTATGTAGTTATTTCATATTAGGTTTTATTTTTATTATCATTTTTGTACCCTTTTTTATTATGTGTGTTTTGTTTAGTTATTTGGTTTATTAGGGCATGTAATTAATAGGTTTATACGTAGGATTTGTAATAGCCCCAGTAGAGGAAAAATAGTGGAATTTTAGTTCTCTGTGCTTTAAAACAATTAGTAAATTAGGGTTTATATGGTAAATCTTAATTAAAATCAATGGTGGCTTTAGATTAATTTTATGTTACATTTCAATAAATTTAGGGTTGGAAATCCTAGTATGTTTGATCTGTTATCTGTTTATTTTATTTATTTGGGCTTGTTTGTATTTTTATTTGTTATGGGCCCCAAGCCCATGTTAAGATTAATATAATTAATTAATAGGCTTTTAAAATTGGTTTTAAGTTTTAATTAACTTTAAAATTAATTTAGGCCCATTTAGGTTAATTTAGATTTATGCCCACTTTAGCTATTTTAAAATTAACTTTAGATGTAGCCCAGCCCATTTAAAGCATTTTTTAAAATAAGTAGACTTAGACTCATTTTATTCTTAAAATTAATTAGAATTAGGCCCACTAATTCATTTCCATTTTCTTTTAAAATGTGACAAACTTAAGCCCATTTTCTTTAGCAGTAAAATTTGTAGATTTAAGCTCACTAATTTAATAAAAATGGTAGGCCCACCTTTAGTTCCATTACATTTTGTAAATAAAATATGTAGATTTAGCTAACTTAAAATTAAAATCAAGTGTAGTTTAGATTTAAGGACATTGGTCCTTGAATGCATTTTTTATATGCTTTTTCATGGATTGGTTGCCTTAGGGTTAGATGGATGTTCAATTAGGGTTTAATGAAATTGTATGTAATTATAGAATCAGATAGTAATTCATAAACTAATATTAAAGAGTAGGAGACTAAAAGAAGTTGGTATTCTGTTCCCAGAATTTCCTAACTCTCTTTTAGAGAATCGAGTTACTACCACTATCGATTTGTCCCAGTTATTACCCTGGGTGGTGACTCCTCATCTCTACATTATGTCTTTGTGATATAGTAGTGTGTTCCCTGGAGCCCTGACCTCAAACACAGTTATAGTTTCTAAAATCTTGGATGCGTACTAAATCCCTCCATCTACAGAAGTAGAGCATTGATGTAGTATTTATCGTGTAGCTTAAATAAGAATAGAGGAAGTTTAGTAGAGTCAAGACAACAACATTAAATGAGAAATTGATAAATAGACATAATAAACAACAAGGATCAGGACTCTAATTAGATTTAGAAGCACAATTGACACACAAATTAACAATAATACATGAAAATCCCTAAATTGACACAATAAAATCACAAAGTATGCAAATTGACACTAACAAGAAAAGCAAAACATATAAACAAAGTATTTTGTATCAAGATTGTAATAACAAAAACCTAGAACAGAATAATTGTAAATTAGGACTCACAAATTAACAACTTCATAAAATGCTCAAATTGAAATTCATAGTAAAAAATTAATCAAAATGACTTGCAAATAATGAAAACCCTAAATTAGAATATGAATTAAACAAACAATGTCAATGTAGTAACAATTCAACAATCAAAGTAATAATACACTTATCAATAATAACAAGACTCTAACACAAGTTTATCAACAACCAAAACATGAATTAATCACTAAAATAGGTCAGTAATCACATAGAAAATAAACAAAACCTTAATGTCATACATCAAATTTTGACTGTCCTAAAAAAGGTCCAGCGATGAAAATATCCCTCAGAATATGACAAGTGTTTCTTCATTCATACCACCTCTAAAGTGTGCCAAGAATCTGAAAAGCCCGAGCCGAGCAAAATCAACCTTCGAATCATTAATTTGTACCCTAATTTCATGAAGTACGAATAACCGGAGTGTAAGTCGCTCGATTTAAGCAAATATTTCTCAAAACGAGCAACTCATCAGACTGGTGTTCAACTCATGAGATCAGAGTTCAACTTTGTGAAAATTGGAAGTCGATTTTAATAAAACATGTCAAAAATGCATTCGTAGGCCCTTAAAACTTTTGAAAGTGACCCCTAAATAGTGCGCGAAACCCCGAGAAGTAGCACACGAGCAAATTTACAGCGCATGATCAAGCATAAACACATTTTGCTCACGCATGAAAATGGAAGCGTCCAGAAGGTTCGAAAACTCCCAAAACACCCTTGAAATAGCACAATTAGAGCCCGGGAAGGCCACGTGATGCGTGCAAGATGGTGTGATCACACAGCTGAGCATGTGATCACCCATACCAAGCCCATGATCACGCACCCCAAGGCCATGATCACATGTCCTAAGGCATGATCATGCATCCCAGGCATGTGATCATGCACATTTTCACTATTTTTCATATATTTTTTGGCACATTTCCCTATAATAGGGTCTCTACCTCCCATTTTGATAAGGCTAGAGCCTAGGAGCAAAAGGTAGAGCCAAGAAAGAGAAGGCAAGAGCCTAGAAACAATGGCCAGAGCTAAGGCAAGAGCCATACACACTCTGAAACACTGTCAAATTGAAGACTTAGGAGCCCCGATTCACACACTTTTAGCCCACTTTCTACTTTTTTGTAGGATTTTTAGACCACTTTCAAACCAAACCCACCCTCGTCTTTGTCAAAGCATACTTTAAAGGTATACAAATTTGCATTACACACGTCATTTTCAACCTCTCAACAAGGAAAGCTTGAAAATCTCTCAAACCTAAAGCTTTAAAAACACAAAACAAGCTCAATCGAATCTGAGGGCCAAATAAATATTTTTGCATGTTTATTTTACTGTCTTGAATTTTATTTTATTGTCGCCAGTGGTTGAGAAATTATTGTGATTATGTGATGAGACTAGCAACTTGCATGCTGATTGAATAATCTTTGCATTATTTGCCCATAATTAACTGTCATTTTCCATCAATATGCATTCAATAAACACAAAAGCTCCTTATCTAAGATAGAGCTTCGATATCGCGGTCCAATGATGCAATCATCATCATTTACTATTTATCTCATCATTTAAAAATGCTTTTATAATAATTCCTACTAGAGCATAAATTATGTGCATCTGTTTAGTCATTCATGATGCATCAAACATCTTCGTCGTGCCTATATACTGTCTGAGTGGATGAATAGATGGAATTGCATATAGTTGTGTTAACCTCTATTTTGTAGGTGTATTGTAGATTAGGACTAGATTTACTTTTCCGCACTTTTTCTCTTTAATATGTATTTACAAGGAAAGCCTTGTAAATAATTATGTTGAACTTCTTGTACTCTCTGTTATTATTAATGTGCTTGTGTTAATGCATATATACCAACTGTCATTACCAAAACTAGGGTGCTGCGATAGCCATATATTGAGTATTAAAATGAGAAATAGTCAAAAAGTATATGAGATCTCTTGGGCTCAGAATCTCTGCTGGGGACGATACTCGTTAAGTGACCTGACATCATCCCTTTCATCTTTTCCTAGTTTTCTAAAACTATGCAGTGACTCCAAACATAAAAGCATCTCGCATCCCCCCAAGACCAACCATTTGTCCCTATCCCATAAATCGAATGAATGTCCCATCCGGCAAAGTTGCCATGTCCCACTTGGAATTAACACCTTGGTTGTTCACAGTGGTGACTCCACTTGGGATCAAACACATAATCTCTTGCTAGAGAGATCAATTTGAAAATGACTATTTCTCATTACTTAATACTCAATCATGTGGAGCCCTTCACCATTGCATTTGCACTACACAATCACATGTGCACCTTTGGTCCCCGTCAACTGACAATGACAGAAAGTGATCCACTATGGTTCCACATGAGTCATAGGGTGACTTATTTGAATTTGTCACCTTTAGCCTTTACTCATGGTTTTATCGGACTCATCTGACTAGATTCAGTGATCCAAGTCCTTAAGGGGGGTGACTCGAGTTATAAAAAGAATGCTAGACTCACTTATCGGAGTTCGTAATCCTAGTCATGGGGGGGCATTCTCATTAAAGGAGCCCTTAACCTTACATCGTCGACTCAGCCCATATAAATAAACTAATAGAAATCTCCACTAAGATCCCACCAAGCTTTGTATGCTAGCCCTGATGTTGTCCGTTTGACTTGACATTCACAAATACTATGAAACTTTTAGTTTCCATCACCGATTGACATCATTTCATCCATTCTCACAGACTGCTCACACTTAGACTGTGTGATCCTTATTTACCTTAGACAAGCCCGATGTGTAAGGAATGATAAGAATCATTCACCTCAGTATAGATAGCCTGTGGGAACTGGAGAATAGTGACATCTTTCAATGACAAAACCTACGAGTGTCATCCATTTGTCCTTTTCAGATTAAATAAATGGGTCAAGAATGAGACTAGATTGTAGACATTTGTGTTAAAAGAATCAAATCGTAAACTCTTGAACAATACTTTCATGCCTCTTGGTAAATGTATCAAATATCGATGTGGGGACATGAAACTAGACCTCTCTTGTTGACTATAGCCCCTACACATATGACCGTGTAAGGGCTATAAATGCCATTTATGACCCAATGACTGGTCCTCATATTGACATTATACACTTACCTTGAGTGCATTTAAGCATCGTTCCTCAGCTTACCTCTTGATTCTCATTAAAACAAATCAAAACAACCTAGTCTGAGAGCGGAACCATAGTCCCCTGCTAACTATCGGGTCAAAACCCACCTAGGAAAGAGATTTAATAACCTCATGGAGTGATAAGGTTGGAAGTGAGAGCTTGCTTGTGATTGGTTTATTCCCTATGCAGGAAAAGCTAACAATCTCTTACATGATCATGCATACATGACATACATATAGACACATATACTAACCATGTCTTTTTACAGCCATCTGCATCCATTATAATTAGGCTATGCATGAGCACATCATGCATACATACTAATCGTTTTCATTTGGAGGTGAATCTCATGCTTGCATCATTCATCATTTGTTTATTCTATCTCACTAATGTACAGTAAACAACATCTCGACATGGGTGATTTAGAAGACACTTCATGTCATCAATTCGAGGATAAACTGAAAGAGGGGATTCAGAAATTGGTTACTAGTGGCACCATAGCAGAAATCCTCTAAGCCCAAATCAAAGCCACCAATGTTCAAACCAGAAACTCCCAAGAGGGAAACCGTGTTGCTACTCCCATAAATGAGGCATCTGCATCTGTCCACCCGTGAGTAGATGGAGGAATGGTTATCCTTCATACTCCTATATGGATTGAAGATGATGATGAGTATTATCGTGCCTATAAAACACCACAACAACAAGCTGCTAAGATTGCTGACTTGACCAAACCTAAATCAGCAGGAGAGGTCAAACTACTAGCCAACAGAATGGCTCAGTTAGAATTTGCCTTCAAGGATAAGGGGCCTCGTAAGTCCAAAAGCTTTACTGATTTAGCTCTCTTCAAAGATGAACCACTTCCTGATGATTTCAAATTACCAAACTTTGCCAAGTTTGACAGAACTGGGGATTCGATGGTCCATTTAAGATAATACACCACCTTTATGGCTGCTAATAAGCTTATAGAATAATAGATTGTCTAATTCTTTTTCACATCACTAGAAGAGGGACCAACAACATGGTTCTTTGACCTTAAGGATGAAATCAAAAGTTACTAGTTGCTGTTAACCTAAAAGTTCATCAATACTCAGTTGGATATAACCCACAGAGACCTAGAAACTACAAAACATGTATCTTTCTCTGATTATATTGCAAGATGGTGAGCTAAAGCTGTCAAGATGAGAAACTGTCCTCCAAAGAATGAGCAAATAGAATTGATAATCAAGGGATCACTTCCCCATTTCAGGAAACAGATGATCTTTGCCAACTACCCTAACTTTTGAGCACTTCATTATGCTGGAATCATATTAGAAATGATAAAACCCAACAACCTAGAAACACTTTTCGCCGAAACACTCAAACTAACACCCAAAATCAAAACACTTTCACCATAACTGCCGAGATAAACCAAGTTCAACCAGACACATTCAATCCATAATTTGTCAATGTCATCAACAAACCACCTAGAAGGTTTTCCAATTTTAACCTCCCACTGTCAAAGATCTTCCAAAGGCTCCAGCAAAAGAACCTCTTACAACCAAGAGAATCAAAACCACTACCAAATCCTTTGCCTCCTCAAATTGACTAGAACCTATTCTGCCACTTCCACTAAATGCCCAACCATGCCACTGACACTTGCAAAACTCTAAAAAATGCAATCCAAGACCTCATTGACTCAGGAAAGATTGACGATCCTAAAAGATGACCCAATGTCAAAACCAACCCCCTTCAAAATTACCAAGCCATGCCTCCACCAACAATCAATAAAATCTCATCCGGCCTACCTAAAACCTTTACTGAACAATCAATCCAAGCCATCCAGAAAACTCCTAAAGAATAAAAAGCCAGAGCAAAAAAAGAATTTTTAATGGTCTCAGAAGATGAACTCCTAAGTCTTACTCTTGATTGTTCCACATTCGAATATATTTCAATGCCACGAGCATTCACTCGTCACTTGATGACACATAGGAGAGCTAGAGATTTGGCCTTTCTTATGAATGGTGAAGTGACTGACTGCCCTTATCCGTACAAAGCAGACAAAAGCCTCAAAGTTGAGTAAGACAAACTCGAAGTGTGGGATCTACTGGGCCAGCCATCTAGAAAATTTGACTACAAAGTCAAGTACAATGTACCCTCTACAACTCATGTCCTTTTAGAGGATACAGTGCCCTCAGGATTGGGAGAAGAGTTTGATAAAGAAGCAAGAATAACCAAAATGGTCTAGTCTTTAAACCTACAAGTCATGGGAATTAGCATCTAGTATGACTCTAATGAAAAAGTTAAAAAGGGCACAGATACCTAGGAATATGATGACTCTGAGATCATTGTCTAGAACAAGGGCAATAATGTAACCAATCAAGAGACGCCACATAGCAAGAAGCAGATAGCTAAAAAGCCTCTACCCTTAGTTAATCACGTAACTCGCGGTGGAAGAGTTTATCAACCTCCTGAAAAGGAAAAAAGATGTCTCCAATAGGAAAGAAATTTCAAGTGACATGGTTCTGACTAAGGAGGAACATGATCAAGTTCTTAAGCAGTTTAAGAAGACTCAGACACAAGCCAGTAATTGGGATTTGCTCATGGCCTCCAAAAAACACATAGATGCTCTAGTCAGGGCTCTTGATGATGCAAAGATCACCACTGATGCTTTACCTTGTGAAATGGTAGCTTCTTTAAAGAAAGCCCCTGCCAATGCAATCACCTTCTTAGATGAGGATTTACCCCCTGAAGGAAGGGTCCACAATCATCATCTGTTCATACAGGCAATAGTCAAATCTAAGAAGACCTCATATGTTATGGTGGATGACGGATCTGTCATCAATGTTTGCCCCCTAAGGCTACTACACAAATTTATAATGAATGTTGAAAACCTATAGGAATCTAACGTGATCATTCGAGCCTATAATGACTCTAAGAAGCCAGTTGTGGGAACTTTCAAGGCAATAGTCACTACAGGGGATATTGAATCAGTAGTAAAGTTCACTATCCTAGACATCCCTCCAATCTTTGCCCTGCTACTACGGAGGCCCTGGTTCCATCCGCTAGGAGGCATACCTTCTACCATGCACCAGAATATTAAAATTCTTACTCAAAGACAAAGTTGTCACCATTCCGGCTGAAACCAACAACATCATCGCTTACTTGAATACAGTGCCACCAGGTTTCTAGATCTCTGTAATTAACAAAGATTGGGTTGACCCAAAGGTTTTTGCAATGATGAAAAAGATGCAATACCTACCTGAAAGTGGATTGGGTGAAAGGCACACTAGGATCATAGAATTCCCTAATTTTTTAGGACAAACCAGCAGATATGGCATGGGGTATGATCTTGAGAAGGACACTGGAACTAAGAAGTCCACCTTTTTTATTCCAGAAGGCTCAATTCTAGTCTACCAGGGACAGCCCAAGAAGTGGGAAAAGGAAGGGGTTAAGAAACCTGGCTTTGAAATCTTCAAAGATGTCATTGACTTTGCTAAGGGAAAATGCCCCCCAAAAGATATCACTGAGATCGATATTGAAGAACTGATTAAGAATTTAGGATTAGAATCCAAGACTGAGACCCTCAACTATAAGGAAGTTGCTGCCATCCTCAAATCAAGCATTGATGACATTTTGTTTGAAGACACCGGAGATAAACTTTGTACTTTTCCTTTATTTAAAATTGATGATGTAATGAACTCTAAAGTTAATGCAATAAAATCCAATTTTTCTTACTTGTTTAATGTCTTTTTTTATGGTAGTGTGCATTACATTGATCAAAACACTTGCATATTTGACATTCATTCCATATGCACTAAACCATTTAACATTGGCATAGAAAATGAACCACGCATTTTGTATATTTTGAAAGATGTTACCCCTAAAAAGAGGAGAGAAATTGATAAAATATTAATAAAATATTCAAAATTATTTGCTTGGACTTACGAAGACATGCCTGGCATCGACAGAGACATCGCTCAACACTACATCCCTACCAAAGAAGGGTGTAAACCAGTAAAGCAGAAGCTGAGAAGACTCAGACTAGAATGGGTCCAATTGGTAAATGAAGACATTAAAAAGTAGATTGAGGCTAAGTTCCTAGAGGTATTAGACTATCCAGAGTGGTTAGCAAACGTTATGCACTTCCCTTTGCCTCACATAGATGTGTTGATAGACAACGCTGCCTCCTGTGCAATGTATTCCTTCTTAGATGGATTTTTTGGATACAATCAAATTCTAATGGCCATCATTGACAAAGTAAAGATGTCCTTCATTATAAAATGGGGTACTTACTGCTACAGGGTAATGCCCTTCGGCCTGAAAAATGCAGGTGCAACCTACCAGAGAATGGCAACAACCATGTTCCATGACATGATACACAAAAAAGTCAAGGTATACATAGATGACATGATGGTTAAGTCAAAAACCAGAGAAGGGCACCAAGCTACTCTCGAGAAATTCCTCAGAAGGGTTAAAAAGTACATCCTCAGGCCTAATCCTAAAAAGTACGTATTCGGGGTAACTTCAGGCAAAATGCTGGGGTATATTGTCAACCAGAATGGAATCAAAGTAGATCCAAATAAAGTAAAAGCAATCAAAGAAATGCCAATGCCAAAAATAGAGAAAGAAATCAATAGGTTTCTAAGGAAGCTACAGTTCATAAGCAGGTTCATCGCCAAGTTAACAGCAGTTTGCGAGCCTATCTTCAAGCAACTCAGAAAAGATCAGCCTGCCATATGGAATGAGCAGTGTCAGCTAGCATTCGATAAGATTATAAACTTCCTAGCTAATCTACCAGTTCTGAAACCACCCAAGTTCGGGTTGCCATTAACCTTGTACCTAGCCATTGAAGGGAATGCAATCGATGCAATACTAGCCTAAGAGGGAGAAGGGAAAGCAGAACATACAGTCTATTACCTGAGCAAGAAAATGCTACCTCATGAGGAAAAATATAGTCAGGTCGAAAAAATATGCCTAGCAATGGTATGGGCAATGAGGAAGCTCAGACATTACATTCAATCATACAAGATTCAAACTGTGTCTAAAATAGATCCTATAAAGCATCTTTACAAAGCTACATCCTTAGTGGGAAAACTCGCCAAGTGGCTCATTTTACTTATAGAATTTGATGTATAGTATATGACTAAGAAGACAGTGAAAAAGAGAGCAGTCACTAAATTCCTAGCCCTCAATCTTATTCCAGATTCAGAAGAAATTCAACTAGACTTCCCAGATGACCTCAACACGGCCATTGAGGTGCAAGGATGGTGAATGTACTTTGATGGAGTAGTCAACCAATTCAGAGCAGGAGTCGGGATCATACTCCAAACACCAGAAGGTGAAGTGGTGCCAACCGCTAAGAAGCTATCATTTAGAGTTATGAATAATAAAGCAGAATATGAGGCATGCGCACTTAGCATGGAAGCTTTGATAGCTCTAGGAGTGATAGAAGTTGAGATATTTGGGGATTCCATGTTGGTAATGAATCAAACAATAAATGAAAGTGAACTAAGAAAACAAAGCTTGAGGCCATACCTAAGCTACCTACAGTAGCTCACCTTATCTTTTTAGAAAATCAATTTCATCCATCCTCCTAGAAACCACTACCAAATGGTAGACACACTCGCTTCCCTAGCATCAGTATGAGAAAGACCGACCAAAATGCCCATGAAACCTCTAATCCTACTCAAATCAAAGCAACCTAGCCATAAATGCCTCAGAATAGCAGAAGCAAAAGCAAACAACAAACCCTAGTTTTACGATATATAGCAATACCTCACAAAGATAATTTACCCTGAGAAGGTAGTCAAAAAAAACAAGGTAGTCATTCGACAACTGGCATCAAAATTCATATCACACTAGGGTGTATTATACAAAAGAACTTTAGATGGGGTACAACTCAAATGTCTGGATGAGACAGAAGCTGCTAGAGCAATGGAAGAAGTACACGAGGGTGTCTGTGGTCCGCACATGAATGACGCCATTCTAGTGAAGAAGTTAATGAGACAAGGGTTCTTTTGGATGATGATGATGGAAGACTGCATTAGATTCATAAGAAGGTCCTATAAGTGCCAAATTCACGGGGATATTAGCCATCTTCCCCCAATAGAGCTGCACTCTATCTATTCTCTGTGGCCCTTCTCAGTATGGGGGTTAGACATAATCAAAGAAATTCACCCGACAGCCTCGAATGGGCACAGATTTATCCTAGTAGCAATAGACTACTTCACAAAATAGGTTGAAATAGAATCATACACAAAACTGGGGGTAAAACAAGTGGCAAGGTTCATCAAAAAGAACTTACTTTACCGATATGGGATTCCCTATCATATAGTTTCAGATAACGATGTTCAGTTCCAAGGGAAAGTGAAGGAATTATTAAGGAGTTATAAGGTGGAGCACCACAAATCCTCACCTTACCGACCATAAGCAAATAGGGTGGTTGAAGCTACAAACAAAAACATAAAAAAGATCTTGTCAAAGATGACTTCGACCTACCGTGATTGGGTAGATAGACTACCATATGCATTATGGGGATACAGAACAACAGTCAGAACTTCAATAAGAGCCACTCCTTTCTCACTAGTATACAGATTTGAAGCAATACTCCAAGTGGAGATGGAAATCAAATCGCTACAAATAGAAATTGAATCTGAACTGCCTGAAGCGCAATGGGCTTAGTAAAGCCATGACAGCCTCACTACTCTGGATAGTGAGTCTTCAATAAAAAAGTCAAACACAAGAGTGTGAAAGTAGGAGACTAGGTGCTAAAGCAAGCCAAACAAAACGTCTCAGACCCTAGAGGGAAGTCCAGGCCAAACTAGGAAGGCCCATATCTTCTTAAAACCATTCTATCAAGAGGAGCCGTCAAACTGATGGATTCCAAAGGAAATGAGTTCTCTGAGCCTACTAATACAGACCGCTTGAAGAAGTACTATGTCTAGAGAAAATACAAAAAAAAAACCCACTGAGTTAAAAATTGAAAAAAGGCAGCTCAGGCAAATATTAGGGGAAATCAAGTGAAAATACTTAGTTAGAAAACCTGAAGAGGTTGACTAAGGACATGGGTACTGTTAATTCAAAATCTGCATAAATGCAACAGTGCTTTTCTTAAATGTATTCAATAAATATATGAATGCTTGTCAAATCATGTAAGTACATTTAAGAAATACAATACATCATTATCATTCAAATCCATCGAGCATGCCATGTACAATTTGCATATTTTCATTACATGCTTTGCAGTTTCATTATCTCTTCTCCATACTGCCAGTCACTATCTTCGAACCTCAAAAAAAATCCTAGCTAGGTGCGAAGAGCTCTGAAAAGAGATGCCCTAGGCAAAAGAGGGAAAAATAAAAAAAAATAGCCAGATAGGTACGAAAAGCTCTGAAAAGAGACGCCCTATGCAAAAGAGGGAAAAATAAAAAAAGATGTAGATGAAGTAGAATAATCAGACAGAATGATCATAATTACAAATATCACAATCACGAACACACAAGTTAGTCAATCTAGGATACAACAACAATAGTCATCAGTGTAGAATACAACATAAGGGACAGATGCCCAAATACAACACCCTAAGTCCATAACATCGGGAAAATAATACAACACTGGACAACCACAGCCAAAAGCCTATACCTAGCCTCTTAACAAATACATTGGCTATGTGTGCCATCAAAAGCAAGACCTAAATCCACTCAGGCATCCCCATCAACTGAGTTGTCCCCCGCATCCTCTACACCCATCTGGAAGGCCGCCAGCTGCATGTGAAGCTGATCAATCTGCTCACGATAAGATGCTCACTCCCTCTCCCATTCATGACTAGCGTGATTATGCTCATTCTATATTAGAAAAACATCATAAATCACATTTCATGTATTTATAAAAACACATGCATAAAATAGGTACAAATCAATAAAAGAATAAATCATTACGCTCTGTGTGCAAGTAAACTCCATGAAATACTCCTACACGCTGATCATAGCAGTGTACCAAGACTGAGTAGTAGAAACAGACACCTATAAAGAAAAAGAAATCAAATAACAAACAAAACAAAGAAAGAGGAAAAACCTCATGGAGCCAAGAAACTAATATAAGTGGCATCTGCAGGCACCACACTCGACAATGGTGTACCCGCTTTAGGCAAAGGGAGATGAGCTCCCGCTCCCCGTAACCGTCAGCCCGTACAACATCAGAGGCATCGCATAAGCAAAATCACTAAGAATGGCACCGCTAGGTCCCATACCACTGGCATGTGCCATCCTACCGGTCCTAGGACCACTCTCTTCATCAAAATGAGAGGAATCTGATTTCCTTCGATGACGTCCAAAATTTTGCAGATAAAACTCTCATAACTCATTTCATTTACCATTTAATACTAAAATAGGAAAAATATAGCCCAAAAGCGTATCAGGTTAGAGGAAGCTACCCTGGAAGCAAAACGACCATGGGATGACCGTGAAGTCCCAGCTCTAGAGCCCAAAGGCTGCAAAGGATCTGCCTGAGTAGGTGGAGGAGGAACAAACTCACTAGCCATGACATCAATCAACTGTGGCACCAGAGACATCATATAAGAGAAATGAGCTCCCTCCAAGAAATCCTCAAAGGGATACCCTCTCTCAGCTCTATCAAGCTCCTCTCCAATGAGCTCTCGACCCTAAAATATATCTCCAGGGGGAGCAATAGGAACTCTCCTTATAAATGGTCCATCCCACCGGTGATTGACCAGCTCACCTAGATACCATACCTTATCAATAAGACCGGGCCACAAGACCCTCCTCTGTGTCAGGCACCAAGCCACTCCCATCTCGATCGACCAGTCTTGTCACTCCATCCACCAGTATGGACAAATCTACCCAAGATACTTATAAGCAAAAGAATTGCCAAAGAATAGGCAAAGCAAAGACAAAATGCACCTTACCTGACCGTAGGCTAATCTACTCAAGAGACCCCTCACCTCTATCAGACTCTCAATCAAACCAGAAGTCCTCCTAATCCATCGCGGAAGACAGGGAAACCACTCTCAGGCAAATGATCAATAGTGGGATGAGGAAACAACCCAAACTCGTAAGCCCAAACCTATCAAGAAGAAAAGAGTCAAAATAATCAAAGACAAAACAATCCAAAAGCAAGAGAGCACACTCACATCTAGCACAAATAAGCAGCTGCAAATATGCGAGCATCCTATAAAAGCCTCATCCAAACTAGAATACATGTGGGCAAAAGCAATTGTGCCCCAACTGTACTTCGATAGATCCCTCAAACTCCTTAAGACGCATAACAACTGCAGAAATCCAATACCATAGGCATTTAGGAAGATAACAGCACTCAGAAGGTAGAACAAGAAACACCGAGCCAATTGCTTAGAATTAACACGACTCGCGTCGTGCTCCCACCTCACCTTCTCTACAAACTGCACATACGGGATCAAAGTAGAGTAGCCAGACTTCACTAAAGCAGTAACACCAAATAGATCCCTCAGCCATTTGTTCCTCGCGATGGTAGAACTACATGCCTCATTACTAAAATGGATAGGCTCCTCAAGAAAACTCAGCCTTGTGATGGCTGCAAAGTCAAGCAGAGTAATAGTCATCTCCCTAAAAGGCAAATGGAACGTGTGGGTAGTATCCATCCACCGCTCAATAAGAGCGCACATCACAGCCTGACTCGATGCATAAGAGCTATAAGTAAAGGTAGAAATAATACCATTGAAGCCCTTCCCACCAACCATCTGCTTCACACATGAAGGAAGACTCGAGCTTACCTTATTTAAGCTACCAGGCAGCTGAATGATAGGCCCAGAGGACTGCAATCAACTGGTAAAATAGTTACAATTTCATCAAATACTAAAACATCTCTTTTTGCATCTTTGCAGGAAAATTAAAGCTAGAGCTACATACATCACAGCAAGAGCTAAAATCACAACTAGAGCTACAGTCATCATAGCTAGAGCTAAAACACAACCAGAACTACACTATAACTAGAGCTACACTACAGCAAGAGCTAAAATCACTGCTAGACCTACATCACAACAAAAGCTACTTTACAGTAAGAGCTAAAATCATAGCTGGAGCTACAGTCATCATAGCAAGAACTACCCTACAGCAAGAGCTAAAATCACAGCTAGAGCTATAGTCATTACAACAAGAGCTACACTACAACTAGAGCTACACTACAGCAAAAGCTAAAACACAACTAGAGCTACATACATCACAGTAAGAGTTAAAATCACAGTTAGAGCTATAGTGATCACATCTAGAGCTACAGTCATCACAACTACAGCTAAAACACGACAAGAGCTACACTACAGTAAGAGCTAAAATCACAGCTAGAGCTACATCACATTAAAAGCTACCCTACAACAAGAGCTAAAATCATAGCTAGAGCTATAGTCATCATAGCCAAAGCTAACCTTATAGCAAGAACTAAAATCACAGCTAGAGCTACAGTTATCACAGTAAGAGCTACCCTATAGCAAGAGCTAAAATCACAGCTAGAGCAACAATAATCATAGCCAGAGCTACCCTATAGCAAGAGCTACATTACAGCAAGAGCTACATCACAGTAAGAGCTAAAATCACAGCTAGAGCTACAACCATTATAGCCAGAGCTAACCTCACAGTAAGAGCTAAAATCATAGCTAGAGCTACAGTCATCACAACGAGAGCTAACCTCACAGTAAGAGCTAAAATCACAGTTAGAGCTATAGTCATTATAGCAAGAGCTACATCACAACAAGCGCTAAAATCACAGCTAGAGCTACAATTATCACAGCTAGAGCTACAGTCATCACAGCCAGAGCTAACCTCACATCAAGAGCTAAACCACAGCTAGAACTACATGAATAATAAGCAAAGCTGACTACAGTAAGAGCTAATTATGCAAACTAATCAGTCGATGATTAATAGTCCAAGCATGAGTCTCCAGGCAATAGACAACGGGAACTGGACCGCCCTGAGGAAGTCCAGGTAAATGAAAAGAGGCTCCACCACTAGTCCTAGCAGCCTCTGTAGCTCCAACAGTAGAGGTGCCTGCACCAGTCCACTTGAGAACAATCTCATCCTCTAAAACAAACTCATTAAAAGAAAAAGAAGTGGCATTCACATCGCCAAAATCATTAAGTTCCTCAGGAATAGGAGGAAAGTCTATAATTCCCACACTCCGTGAAGCAACAGAGCAACAATAGAAGAAAAACAGTCTAAAAAACTCAAAAATGGCTCGAAGAAGGTCGAAAAATAGGTAAAAGTCACCTCAAACTCGAAAATGAGTTCATTTTATAGTCATCAGACACGCCTCGAAATGCATGACCATGCGCCCTTCTGAGCCTCACGCCTTAGGAGGCTCACATACACACACATCAAGACCCCCGTACACGTATTCCTAAGGTCCCAAACTTGCATTTTACCAAAAGAATGCACAAAAAACACACACGAATCAAACAAACACGAGCATTGTATGTTTTAGGACACTAGATTTGACATCATTGTCTCAAAAAGTCATTCACAAAAAGAAAAATGAACCACTAATAACACAAGCATGTCGCATCTATAATTATCACAATTGACATGTCATGAACTTACACTCGAAACATGAGAAATAATGACATCATCACTGCATCATCACTGCATCATCACTGCTCAGTAGTAATTTTTTCACATAGAAGCATTTTCCATCTGCTTAGTAGCATTTCATTAGTAGCACCCCACTGCTTAGTAGCATTCCATCTGCTCAGAAGCATCTCATTACTTAGAAACATTTTTCTCTACTCAAAAGCATCATTTCATTTGCTTAGAAGGATCTTATTACTTAGAAGCATTCCATCTGCTTAGAAGCATCGCATCCGCTTAGAAGCATCTCATTACTTAGAAGCATTCCATCTGCTTAAAAGTATTTGTCTCTGCTTATAAGCATTTTTCTCTGCTTAGAAGCATTTTTGTTTGCTTAAAAGCATTCCATCTACTTAGAAGCATCACATCCGCTTAGTAGCATCTCATTACGTATAAGCATTTCTCTGCTTAGAAGCATTTTTTCTCTACTTAAGAATCATTTCATTGCTTAGAAGCATCACATCCATTTAATAGCATTCCATCTGCTTAGAAGCATTTTTCTCTACTTAGAAGCATTTTCTCTGCATAAAAGCATCATTTCATTGCTTAAAAGCATTTTTCTCTACTTGGAAGCACCATTCCATCTGTTTAGTAGCATTTGCTTTACTACCTATGGAGGTTATGAAAGTATCATCATGCCTCATCTAAGGAAATTGCAAAGCACACAAAAGACGACTTTGTCAACCCAACAAACGATAAGCCTGAAGTCAAGAGACTAAACAGTACACCATCAGGTAAGTACCTCTTCCCAAAAATTATTTTTACATCTCTGCATTTGCTTCATGTGTATTGACATCAGCACTAGAGTACTATGCAACACACATAAAGCAGGGGGCAACTGTCATACATCGAATTTTGACTGTCCCTAAAAAGGTCTAATGATGAAAATATCCCTCCGATTGTCACAAGTGTCTGTTCATTTGTACTGCCTCTAAAGCATGCCGAGAATCTAAAAAGCCTGAACCGAGCAAAATTAACCTCTGAACTATTAAGCTGCACCCCAATTTCAGGAATTACGAATAATAAAAGTGGTAAGTCGCTCATTTTAAGCAAACATTGCTCAAAATGAGCAACTCATGAGACCGGTGTTCAACTCATGAGACAAGAGTTCAACTTTGTGAAAATTGGAAGTATATTTTCACAAAACGGACATTGGAAATGTGTCTGTAGGCCCTTAAAACTTTTGAAAAAGACCCCAAAATAGTGTGCGTAACCCTGAGAAGCAGCGTGTGATCATGCACAAACACATTTTACTCACGCATGAAAATGGAAACCAATTTGATAAAACGAACATCAAAAATGAGTCTGGAAGGTTCAAAAACCCTAAACAACACCCTTAAAATAGTACAATTGGAGCCCGAGAAGGGCGAATGATGAGTGCAAGAGCGCATGATCATGCGACTGAGCACGTGATCATGCTTTAGAATGCATGATCACGCGCCTAGGGTTCATGATCACGTGCCCAGGGTATGTGATCATACGCCTTAAGGCCATGATCACGCATTCCAAGGGCATAATCACGCGTCCCAACTGCATGATCACGCGAATTTCCACTATTTTCATATATTTTTTGGTACATTTCCCTATAAATATGGGTCTCTACCTCCCATTTCGACAAGGCTAGAGCCTAGGAGCAAAGGCTAGAGCCGAGAAGGAGAAGGCAAGAGCCAAAGAAAAAAAAAGAGTCAAGAGCCACACACACACTGAAACACTATCAAATTGAAGACTTAGGAGCCCCAATGCACACACTTTTAGCCCACTTTCTACATTTTTTGTAGGATTTTTAGACCACTTTTAAACCAAACCCACTCGCATCTTTGTTAAAGCACACTTCAAAGGTATACAAATTTGTATTACACACGTCATTTTTAACCTCTCAATGGGGAAAGCTTCAAAAACACAAAACAAGCTTAATCGAATCTGAGGACCAAATAATCATTTTTGCATGTTTATTTTACTGTCTTGCATTTTATTTTATTGCCACCAGCAGTTGAGAAATTATTGTGATTATGTGATAAGACTGGCAACTTGCATACTGATTGAATAATCTTTGCTTTGTTTGCTCATAATTAACTGTCATTTTGCATCAATATGCATTCAATAAACATGAAAGCTCCTTATATAAGCTAGAGCTTTGATAACGCGATCCAATGATGCAATCATCATCATTTAAAAATATTTTATAATAATTCCTGCTAGAGCATAAACTATGCGCATCTGTTTAGTCATTCATGATGCATCAAACATCTTTGTTGTGCCTATATATTGTTCAAGTGGATGAATAGATGGAATTGCATATAGTTATATTAACCTCTGTTTTGTAGGTGTATTCTAGATTAGGACTAGATTTACATTTTTGCACTTTTTCTCTTTCATATTTATTTACTAGGAAAGCTGAAGTGGTTGTAATACCCTAGTCTCTAAGACTTAGTATAGAGCAAGAAGGGTGTCGAACACTCGAGAATTTAGGTAAACTTTATATTAACCATATAGATACTTAGATGGATAGGCAAGAAAAATCAAAATGATATTAATAATTAAAAAGAACAAAAACTATTCTACCACTAATTATTTTAATTATTATTACAAGTTTTAAACAAAGAATAATAAGGAGAATGACAATGTTAATCAAACAAGAACTTATTAAATAAATATCCTTAAACTTAATGATTGGAAATTAGTCTAGAGTCTTTAAAAGCAACTCTCGTTAACAAGTAAAGGTATTTCCTTTCGATACCTACACTCATTCTCATGAAATGCACAGATAAAAGAAAATCAATAAACATATTACACTAATGCTTTTTCCCTTAAGAT
>CATIWM010610077.1:0-12732 GCA_949671775.1 Mallotus repandus | reverse complement strand
CGTTGTCAAAAGACAACCAAGAGAAAAATATTCACTATGTGGAAAATTATTATAACCACACTACAAAATATTTAACTCTCACTCACACCCAAAAGCTCAAGTATACACCCAAGAGAATTTTCCTTTAAATTCTCTACTAGTGTAGCTAATAGCTTTCAATGGTACACTAAATACAAGTGGTGATTGACATACTTAACAAAGGGGGAGGAGTCCCTTTTATAACCAACTAATTCTCTCATTCCTTTACTTCTAACCAATGTGGGATAACATCCATTTTTAATTTTTTTATCATTTTTCAACAACCAGGAATCCCATGAATCCTTAAAGAATGCAAAGTCCAAAGCTCATCAATGAAGTTGTACATATGACCAGCCCGAAAATAATCAGTCTCCTTAATAAGCTGCCAAAGGGGCCGTATTGCATGATGAATATTAAGAGGCTCATGATCAAAATAATAGCCTTACGATGATGCCAAATAATCCAAACCTCATCCACAATAGCTAAACTCCAAAGAGTCGATAACTGAGCATTGAAAGAATGAACCATAACGTCTGAAACCATATCCAACAATGAACCAGAAACAGTAATACGCTTGCCCAAAAGACTGGAGAGTGAATGCCAAAGAGTCAAAGCAAAACTGCAGCTAACAAATAAATGGCCGCCATCCTCAGAATGAGCTTCACAAAGCACACATTGGGTAGGAAATAAGATACCTTTCTTTTGAAGATTGTTGTCTGTTGGAAGATGCTGAAGCATTGCCCGCCAGCAGATAAAAGATTTTGATGGTGGTAAAATCTCTTTCCAAATAAAGGAACACCATGGAAGCTGAGGCTGAGAAGCTCTCAAAGAATTATACATACGTTTAACTGAATGTAAGCCATCAATGCTTTTAACCCAAATGCAAGTATACTGATCCTCAAGCAAAGAACTAACAGTAAGAATGTTATCTGAAACCTCACTATTTGCAATATAAGGCAAATTCCAAGTGTCATTATGCCGAAAAGAAGTAATTAAATCAGTTAAGTATCTTTGATCTTTAACCAAAATATTTAGTTGATTAGCCACAATAGGGTAAATCCACTCTGAGGTCCATAAATTAAGAGTACTATCTGTTCCAATAAACCATTTGATGTCTGATCTAAGGGCAAGATAAATACCTTTAATAGATGACCAGACCAAAGATTGCAAGTAAGTATCCTTAGGAATACCAGAAGGGTAATGGAACCTAGCTCGCAATAAATCGAAAGGATATGCAGTAGAAACAATAAATTTCTAAGCAAGCTTACTAAGTATAGATGCATTTAGAACTTGCATATTTTTAATACCAAGACCTCCCTCTTTCACTGGCAGGCAACAAGACTTCCAAGGAACAGTAATTAATTTTTGATCAGTAATAGAGCCAATCCATAAAAAATTATGCATACACCTCTCAATGATCCGGATTAAAGAAAAAGACCATTTATAAATTGCAAAAGAATGCAACAAAGAGCTTGTAATAACTGATTGAATGAGAGTTAACCTACCCGCCATAGACAAAGTAGAACCCTTCTATTTTAGAAACTTATTATAGATTTTATCAGCTATGGGCTGCAAATACACCATTTGACCCGAGAGTTGCTCATATGTTCTGAATATGTCATTAATACTTCGGATATTCCATAAAGAAGCCTTCCTAAACAACAAAATATCATTTGCATAAAGGAAATGAGTTGGGAAATAGTTGTTCTTTGTATAAAGCATTGGAAGAAAATCTCCCTGAGCAACCTTATGTGAAAGATAGCAGCTTAGAAAATCCTCAGCAACACAGAACAAAAGAGGGGAAAGAGGATCCCCTTACCGAATTCCCCGGGAGCAAGGAAAATAACCATAAATTTTCCCATTGATCAGAATGGAAAGTCTAGTAGAAGAAAAAATAGATAACACCCAATCTCAGAACTGCAAAGAAAAACCAAAAGCCTTCAAGACATCCAAAAGAAAATTCCAATCAACTGTGTCGAAAGCTTTCTGAATATCAATTTTGATTGCCATATTGCCACCAAAACAAGTTTTATGCAGTAAATTAACACCCTCAGAAGCTCCAACAATGCAATTAGAGATATGTGGCTCCCTAATGAAACCAAATTACTGGGGAGAAATAATTCTAGAAGCAATAGAAGCTAACTGATTCGCATGAATTTTTTTAATAATTTTAAGACTAAAATTGCTCAAAACAATAGGGCGAAAATGCTCAACCTGAATAGCATCCGCAATCTTAGGAATCAGAATCATATGACTAGAATTAATTCCCAAGGGAAGAATGCCAGTGTGGAAAAAAATTTGAACAGTTGAACAAACATCATTGCTAATGATATCCCAAAAATATTTAAAGAGGATACCTGTAAACCCATTTGGACCTAGGGCACTATGAGCATCCATGCTGAAAATAGTCTACTTAATCTCATCTACAGAAGGCCAACATGATAGAAAATCATTATCTACATCAGTCACTAAAGATGGCACCACTGACTTGATCATATGAATATCAGAGGACATAGAAGAAGTCCCCTTGAAAAGAGACTTATAAAAATCAAGAATATGAAGCTCCATAGTAGCTTTATCATCTGTGATAGCCCCATCAATATTGAGATGATGGATCCCATGATTGGGTTGCTTCCGTGCAAAATGCTGATGAAAAAAGGATGTATTACGGTCCCCTACTGAAAGCCAT
Source organism: Mallotus repandus (assembly GCA_949671775.1). Lineage (NCBI taxonomy): Eukaryota > Viridiplantae > Streptophyta > Magnoliopsida > Malpighiales > Euphorbiaceae > Mallotus > Mallotus repandus. The sequence continues at coordinate 10,025 of CATIWM010610077.1, read as the reverse complement.
TTGATGCGACTGCGCTCCTTAAAGAAAATTTCCTGCTGCTTAAGGAAAAAATCCAAATCAGCGTGGGCATTGATCTCTTGCCGATGGAGAGCATCAGAAAATCCTTGAGAAGAAATCTCATATTGAACTTGCTGCAAATGCAAAGAGGCTTTATTAATATTAGCGTCAAGACGACCAAAAACTTCATTATTCCAAATACGAAGAGCTGAATGGAGCCGTTTGAGCTTAGCACCAAGAAGCTAAAAGGAGTGAGCACACTGATAGGCAAAGACCAATTATGATGAACAAAATCTCTTAGACTAGGATGGGTGACCCACATTGCTTGAAACCGAAATCTAGAAATAGTCAAATCAGTTTAAGAGATGATCCGAGTGATGCCGAGATAAAACCAAACAAGAAATTTCATTCTAGAAATTAAAAAATTCCATATTACCCATAGCCCTATCCAGACGACATTCCACATGATTACTACCATGCCGATTAATAGACTAAGTAAAATGTGCACCACGAGTTGGGACATTCGATAACAAACAATTATCAACGAAAGACCTTAAATCATGACAAAGGCCTATGGTAGGAGGCCGACCAGATTTTTCATGACCACCCAACATGGCATTAAAGTCACCAATAGTACACCAGCTATGATTCAAGTTCAAAAAAAGTAAGGATAGATCTGTCCATAAGTGCATATGTTGATTGCGCTAGATACTACCATAAATAAACAAAAATCTGTGCAAAACATTAGCAAATGGAATATCCATCGTGATATGTTGCTCATGAAGATGAATAAAAACAGGAGAAGGGGCACTTCTTTTGCGCAATACCCAAATTGAAGGCAGAAGAAGATCATTAGTGGAAATTAAGTCCAACTCCAAGCTATTCCAAAAAGCATGTGAAATAGAAGAAAATAACACCAAAGGTTCTACCAAACAAATATAATCAGGAGAATATTGTCTACAAAACGAAAAAAGAGTACATTGGGTTTCAGAATTACCCATACCTCTATAGTTCCGAAAGAAAATCTTAATAGGTTAAGCTTGTCAGGTTTCTTAGCCACTCTCTTGGAAAGATTAACTTTAAATTTCTCCTGCTTGGTCTGAGATTTTTTTCTTGTTACAGTTGTCCATTTTTGCTCTTCTAACTTAGCGTCATCTACCTATGAAGTGTGAATTTCATAAGTGCAAGAAGAACTAACCAGAGTTGTGGCATTCGCCAGATGAAGGCGGTCAGCTTCGGCTCTGACAGGAGGCGCCTGGTGCAATGGGTCTTTAACGACTTCGGTTTGATGAGAAAGCCGATCAGCATGTAAGTTGGTATCAGGTGGTTCATCAATTCGAACCATATCCAAATCCCCTTTATACGAATGCCTATTGAGAAGTAGTATCGTCGTCATTCTGCGTGTGCTGGGAACTAGAGTCTGCGTCATGCTGAGAACCAGATTCGACATCAAGCATTGGCATCTATGCCGTATGTAAAACAACCTCAGTATTATCAACAGTGTTTAGACGAGCAACGTTCACATCTTCAGAGTGCAAACCCGATTGCAAATTAGCAAAAGCATTATTGACAGGGACCTCTGTGACCTTCGGCTTCCGCACTTTCAAACGTTCATCAGGCTTGTCTTTAGGACGTGGAGCTGACTTGTTCAAACAATAATTCAGTAGAGAATGGCCAATGTTGGAGCATAAAGTGCAAAACTCAGGTAAGTTTTCATAAACTACATCTATGAAACAACTCTTGCTAACCCTCTCAACAAGAAGATTGTCAGGTAGCTGCTTGGACAAATCTACATCAATTAAAACTCGAGCATAATGCCCAAAATCTCCATGAACCGTAGCATGATCAATCTTCAAGGGAACACCAATACCATTGGCGATAGAGGTCAATATTTGGGGATGCCAGTACTCCCATGGTAGCTTATACAAACGAACCCACAACTGAGTATTAATGGACTTCTGAGCAGACAGATCAAAGTCGGGAGACCAGTGCTGCAGGCGAAGAATTCCCGGCTTTAGTGCAATGGAACCACGTCCCCATACTGATTTCTTTTCCTCGTCAGAATTCAAAATAACATGATAGAAGCCACGCCCCAATGAAATCAGTTTCCATGAAGAGAGACCCCATATAGAGGAAAGTTTCATTTTTAATTCAGACAATTTCCATGGCGCTTCACCTTTGGAAAGAACAATCCGAGCAATCAAAGCATGTTGACAGGTTACTAGCTGCTACTCATAAATCTGTTGATTGATGCGGATCGCAATATAACCTCCCTTGTTTAGAGCCACAACATCATCAACAGGAAGAAGTGATGATTCTTTAGAAGAACCCTTGACAGCTTTTGCAAAAGTAAGCTTTTCTTTTGGGGTTGAAGGGAGCGGAGCAAACAGATCCTTATGACCAGGATAATCCATTGAGGAAGATGATACCAGGGCGGCCGGACCACAGCGCCTGGTGGCGCTTGGAGGTGGACGACGCAGGGCAAGAGTCGGAAAGGGTTAGGACTCGATGCAGAGCGTTCAAAAGCTGTCATATATTTCTTTTTCATCAAAAATTAAGAGTAAGCTTCTCTCATTATCAAACTTTAATTTAATTTATTGTCCAATATCCTCTGATTTAGCTAAACAAGACTCAAATAAAAGCGAAAGTTCAATAATAAAGTACCAAATACTCTTTTCAAAATATTAATAATATCATAGATTTAATTTTCAACACTGAAACTCTCTTACATAATTCAAAAAAAAAAAAAAAACAAATGAATATATAAATGCCGAAACAATTCTTTAAAGAAGTATTGATATATAAAATAACATAAAATTTAATCTCTTGCCCATTTAATTTCGCCCACCACAACATCCAGCTTTTAATCAAGTGGAATTTTGAGCAACTCACTGGGACAGTAAAAATTTTAATTTTTTAAAAATAAAAAACTATTTAATATAAGATTCCTATTTAATTATTTAATAATTATTTTATATACTATGGCTTAATGTAAATTTAAAATTGTTAATATATGAATAATAAATCTATAAAAGAACCACTACTCAAATTTTATTAGCAATTATCAAATATTCTATGTTTGAAATTCATTATATAATTGAATTTTTTTTTTTTTGAAATTCATTATATAATTGAATATTTGAGAGTATAAATATGAACCTAATCTAATCCTTCTTAATCCAATAAGAATTTTCCCCTATCGCCATCCTTAAAACAATTGCTATTGTGGCTAGAAAGAGGCTACCTCCTGTCCTGTGTTGGGCTTGGTATAGATATGCATTAGGCAAATATATAGAGTCAGTGGTGGAGCACGTTCCACTGCACTCTTCTTTTTAATCATCAACTTACAGAATTCTTAGTCATTTGATGTATTCCACTGATAATCTGAAATATGATATATATACTTCTGTGTTATATATAATTATATATACTCGTATAATATTTTTATTACTCATACAAAAAATATTTGATATTATATTTGAAATAGATAATAATTTTTCATTAATTTAGTAGAAATTAATAGACTATGTAGTAACTACCATTACAAATAATAATTATTTATTCATCACTGATCATAAAATAGTTAACTTCATGTTAATATTAATAGATCATAAATATAAATATTTAAGCTCAAAATTTGTATAAGTTTTACGAGTAAAAGTATCAACTAAATAATCTCTAATGGATTCCCCCATTTATATATTTTACAAGGAGAGGGAGCCATTGTTGATGTTGTAAATTCCTTCACATTTGGCAATAAATTTGGTTAATATCCCAATTTGACACTTAATTGTTTCTAGCTTTAGTGTAATCATCCTAAACTATTAATCCACATCTAACAATAACTTCATAATTGATTTATTCACAAAGACAATTATATCTTGTTTATTATTTTTTCACATTAAGTTAAACTAATGATTTAAATATGAGATATAATATTGACAATAATTAAAATGCCAATAATTATCACATTTTAATTTAAATGTATTTAATTATTTTTTTGAAATGAAATCTATTTAATTATTAAATTGTTAATATAAATTTTAAATAAAGCATCACTATTCAAACCAAATCAAAATTATTTAATAAAATAATTTTGATATTATTAAAATTCATAATTCATAATTTTTTTCATGTGAGCTAATAACATAAACTCTTATATTAATATGTGCATATAGCATATACATAAAAACGAAAAAAAATATTAATATTTTTAATATTTAATTCTCAAAAATATATTTTAAAAGTATCTAATCAAATTTATTGTGAATATTATGGTATATTTTCTATTTATTTCATATAGAAATTAAATTGTAAATATTTTTTGTTCTTACTTTTTGTAAAATTGTTTGAATAATTAGACTAGACCTAATGCAAATGTAGCACTAAGAGTGTAATTGAGTCAAGTCGAATTGAATTTTGGTTGGTCCAAACTTGATTCATTTATAATCGAGAAAAACTTGTTATGCCACTAGGTGTTTATGAGCTATTTGTGAGTTTAAACTAGTCTAGATGAATTTTAAAATATGCAAGCTATCAATTAAAATTATGTATTAAAAAATTTAAAATAAGTTATTTAGTAAATAAATTATAATATATTTAATAAATTTTTTTTTGAAAACTCAACACACATAAACAGCAAAGAGACACTACACACCACTTAACAAAATCATGGTGATTTTGTTATGAGCGGAGTGGTATACTGCACATACACATTAAACTAGTGATGTATTTAATAAAAATTATAATCTAATAATATTTTTTAATAAAATTTTATATATTATATATCTAAAATTAAATTATTAATACATTAAAATTATGAGCCAGATCATGAGCTTCCATTTGAATTTATTCATGAGGTTCACAAGCCGAACTTTATATTGTTTGAACTTGACTTATTTATTAAATAAGTTTTAATATATGAGCACAAACAACCTTTTATCAAATTGAATACCAAGTAGTGTTGGGGAAAATAAACCCCTTACATTCCAACAAATCCTTTCATCCACCAAGATCACAACTAGAACAAAAATACTTGAAAATAAGACAGAGAAACACACAATAATTTAACGTTGAAAACTCCCAAATTGGAGAAAAACCACGGGCGTTGTCAAAAGACAACCAAGAGAAAAATATTCACCATGTGAAAAATTATTACAACCACACTACAAAATATTTAACTCTCACTCACACCCAAAAGCTCAAGTATACACCCAAGAGAATTTCCTATAAATTCTCTACTAGTATAGTTAATAGCTTCAATGGTACACCAAATACTACATGGTGATTGACACACTTACAAAGGGAGGGGGAGGAGTCCTTTTATAGCCTAAGGACTCCTCCAATTTCTACAACAAAACAATGTGGCATTTTTGCCAAAACCAAATAACCCCCTTCCTTCTCTCATTTTCAATGTGGGATAACATTCCCACATCTATCTTTTAATAATTTTTTTATCATATGTCAACAATCTCCACCATGATTAAAAAATTAAAAGAACAACAGCTATCTTAATGACACCATCAGCTATGACAGTCACAATTCTAAAAAAAAGAATTGTCATACTCCACCATAAGAGTATACACACTTGAAATTCACAAACTCCAAGAATTTCACCTCAGCTCATGTCAAAAAAACTTGCTAAAATTTATGGTGCAACCCTCACACTTGGTTTTCCTTAGAGTTCCTTAGCCATCGACATCCTTTTCACCAAAAAGGATAATCCAGTCTCTTATGGAGAAAAGAGACCCACTGCTGGCGACAATATCAGTATCTCCATTTACTAATTTTGGAGCAATTTGCCAAACCCCACTCCACCGGCAATTTTTTTTTAGGTGCCAAGATTGCCTACACCTTCAAAGTCTTGTGTAAACCAAATTGATTATCATTGATTTCATCTTGCCACAAGTCAATATCAACACTTCCATCAAATTTTTTTCAATATCAAATCTGAAGCTTATTTTTGCTCAATAATGCACAATACCTCCGTATACTTGAATAATACTTCCTGCTACAGTTACCTCTCACGTGAATAATGAGTGGACAATTGTGTCTACAAAATGTACTAAGAAAGTTTCCAGGAAAGATTGTGGGGACACAAACGGTACCACTTAAGTCTCAACCTCCTTAGGCAATTATAACCTTTGTGACAAAACTTTCTTAGCTGCACTTACTTACATAATACCACACTCAATAAATACAATACCGTATTTAAAGGATTTCCAGTTGGATCACAGCACTTTCTAAAAAATCTTTTCTGATGTGGAAAATTGGACAAAGCCGCAACCACAGAGCATACTAAGAATTTTAACGTAACTAGAATAAAAATACTTGAAAAATAAGACAGAGAAACACAATAATTTAACGTGGAAAACTCCCAAATTGGAGAAAAACCACGAGCGTTGTCAAAAGACAACCAAGAGAAAAATATTCACCATGTGAAAATTTATTACAATCACACTACAAATATTTAACTCACACTCACACCCGAAAGCTCCAGTATACACCCAAGAGAATTTCTCATAAATTCTCTACTAGTATAGCTAATAGTTTCAATAGTACACCAAATATTATATGGTGATTGACACACTTATAAAGGGAGGGGGAGGAGTCATTTTATAGCCTAAGGACTCCTCCAATTTCTATAACAAAACAATGTGGAATTTTTACCAAAACCAAATAACCCCCCTTCATTCTCTCATTTTCAAAGTGGAATAACATTCCCACATCCATCTTTTAATAATTTTTTTTTTATCATATGTCAGCAAGCAGCTCGCGATTGATTCGCCTTGTTTACAGTTCTATGTAGCACTGAGCTCAGAAATGTACAGATTCTAAATTTAGCCCGCACAAACTTGCTATGTAGCCCTAGGGACTCTCTACAGATCATATGACCCACACGTGCTACAAACTCAAAACCAGAAGCTGTACATAAAATAAGAAGTCTGTAAATACATACTTTATGTGAATTGCAATTGTCTCTTCAAAACTGTGCAAAAAGCTTGAGATTAAAAAATCAAACCCTGCTAATGGTGTTGAACAACGATCTCAGATCTGCCTCTAAGCTATTGTCAGCTTCTAAATCAATTTTATTCAAGTCATGTCGGTTCTTTCAAACTCCAATCTGGGTGTTTTGTTTTTTGTTAATTATTATCTAATGATTTCTTTCGCTTGATTGGTTCGGTGAGAATGTGGGGTGTAGTATTTGAATTTGCAATTAAGAGTATCTCAAACCCACTGCAAAATGCAATGGGTTAAGGCACAAATGCCCTCCAATGGAGAGGCATTTTTGGCTGCAAAATGCATTAGAAGAATACTGTAGAGACAAATATGCAACTAACTGTTCCCTAGCTACATTTTGTCTTTTTTTTTTTTTAAATTTCAATAATAATTTTTTTTTTGTATAAAGTTTCAATATAGTCTAAGTTAATGTAGTCCAAATTTAAATAATATTTATCATATTATTACCAAATTCATATGAAATTGGTTTAATTTTTCATATAATTTTTTAAGATGTGATTTTGTTTTTTTGGTAAATATATGTTAAATTTTTTTAGTTCTCTTCATATATTTAATTATTTAATTTTAAAAATATGTGAATGTATTAATAAATGTATACTAAAATATGCGTGTTATTTTTGAAATATATTAATATATTAAATTTAATTATAAAATAAATATATGAGTATATATAGTAAGTATTAAATAAAAAATGTATGTAATACGTAAAATAATATAAATAAATACCCTACCAACAAGTAAAATTGAAAAAATATTATTGATACACAACCTATACATCAGATAAGGAAAAAGTGTCTCTCTTCCCAGCGGCGCTGCTCTGCTAGGGTTGAGTAGATCTAGTAGTATTATTCAACCAGTTACTCCCCAAACTCTCCTTTCCCCACTCTCATCTCCCTCTCCAAACATGTGCATTATCATCTGGAATTGCCAAGGAATCGGCAACAAACTGATGGAACGATTCCTACGCGATCTAACTAGGAAATACAAACCAGAACTCATCTTCTTGATGGAAACCAAAATCGATCAACAGAGGCTTGAAGCTTTAAAGAAATCACTACGGTTTGAAGGTGGCGAGTATGTTAACCCAACTAGAAAAGCGAGCGACTTAGCGGTATGGTGGACTCAAGAATGGCAGATAGACATTGAAGCAAAAACAAAAAAATTTATAGATCTGAAAATTTTAAGCGAACAGAGTTGGCACTTTATAGGGTTTTATGGAGCCCTGGAGAAACACGACCGGAAAAGAGTGCTCACCGAACTCCAAACTCACACCCAAAGAAGACAGAGCCCCTGGCTTCTAGCAGGGTAAGGGGTGGAGATAAACTAATCTGGCACTACGAAAAGTGGGGTAAATTTACGATCAAATCAGGATATCACTTCCTCAAAGAGAAAGATAATGCAGCACAAAGCCAATCAATCACAGTATCTTCATCGGCCCCTTCAGCAACAGTGTGGAAATCCATTTGGAGTCTAAGAACTCCAAAGAAAATTAAACACTTCCAATGGAGATGTTTAAATGAGTCCCTTGCTGCTATGTCCAATCTAAAGCACAGGGGTTGCGGGAAGAGGCAACCTGCACCACCTGTAATTTAGATGAAGAAACAATTGAACACTTCCTATTCCTGTGTCTCCAAGCTAAAGCCATTTGGTTCGGATCAAGCTTCAATTATAAACCAACAAACTCAGGTTTTCAATCTTTTGGGGGCATGGTGGACAGAGGTAGTGGCTTTACTCAACCGTAGCCAAAATGAAATGAGACTTGAATTAGCTACGAAAGCATATGCTGGCGACTATGGAAGTAACGGAACATATCAGTATTTGATGGAATCAAATATGACCTGAAATGTATTAAAAATACTTATTCATCCTTGATATTTGTTTTTTCGTGTACTATTTCATCCCGCAAAATGACTAATGAATGCTAAAAAAAACAAATGTCAATGATGAATTAGTATTTTTTCAAATGTCAGTGATGAAGTACTGTAATATGACAAAACACAAAGGGGTAATTTACCCTAGTTTATATTAATTTTATAGTTTTACTTGAATTTGAACTCATGAAAATTTATTCTATTAATGAAATAATATTATTAATATTTAATTGCTTCAAATTATTTTAACACTAATAATAAAATGATAAAAGAAAAAAATATCATTAAATAAGTAAATAATAAATAAAAGTACAAAATAAACAAAAAATAATTATTTGGGATGAATTAAAAAAATGTCCCCAAACATATTAGGGACGACAGTTGTCCCCATCTTAAGGGACGACATGTCGTTCTCAAGATGCTTGGGGACGACATTTGTCCCTACTTATGGGGACAATTTTCGTCCCTATTATAAGGGACAACATGTCGTCCCTTAGTATCTTGAGGACAATAGTCATCCTGTCTTATGCGGACAACAATCATCCTATCTTTATTGTTAAGAAATAATGAAAAGATTCTTGTTTATGAACTTATTGTTAAGTTATAATTAAAAGATAATTCAGAATTATGTAATTGTTGGATGTTATTTTCTATTGTTGTTTGTCTATTGTTCTCTTTTTTTTTTGTTGTCTATCATTTTTTTTTATTGTTGTTTGATGTTTTTTTGTTATTATTTTATGGTTTTCTATTGTTTTTTTGTTGGTTGGTTTTTTCATTTGTTGTGTTTGTTTTTTTGGTTTCTAGTACTAACAAAATCATAAAAAAGAACCACGAAAAGAAAAACGAACACAACAAATTCCTGTAATAACTCTTCCTTTTTTTAATACATTATGTTTCAATTTGTGTAATGCATGCTTATTATTGTTAATAAAATTTTTCCAATAAAGTTTTATTGAGAAACAATTGAGATGTAATGAAGAGGTTTTTATTTTGTGTATAGTTGTTTTTGTTGGTATGTAATTAAAATTATTTTTGAGAAATAATGAAAAAATTCTTGTTTATGAACTTATTGTTGAATTATAATTAAAAGATAATTGAGAATTATGTAATTGTTGAATGTTCTTTTTATGATGTTGT